>JAPTMU010000245.1:186746-246746 GCA_028583405.1 Pogonophryne albipinna
CAATACAATCACAAATATATGCACAATGACAAAAAGAGGCCTAACCCTAATCCTAACCACTAAGACAAACAAACATTCAAATAACAAATGAATATAAAAGGAGTTAAAATGAGGAATAAGTCTTGGGTTCAGTTTGAAAGACCTCAGAACTCAAACCTGTCACTAACTTTCCTCTGAAATCAGTTTTTCTGCTCGTCCTGAAGCTCCTCTCTGCCGTCTGACCGCCGTGTTTCTGTTGGTTCTGAGCCAAAGTGTGGTCCTGGTTCTGAGCCAAAGTGTGGTCCTGGTTCTGAGCCAAAGTGTGGTCCTGGTTCTGGTCCAGGTTGTGGTCCTGGTTCTGGTCCAGGTTGTGGTCCTGGTCCTCCAGCAGAGAGTAAACACAGGGGGGATTCCTCGTTGCTAAATAAAACTCTGATGTCACTCAGACCGCCGCCTCGGGCCCTCCCATTGGCTGCTGGAGGCGTGGGTGTGCACGTGAAGGGCGCGCACGTGAAAGGGTGCTGCGTCACCGCTGTGGGAAATCTGCGTAGTGACACACTTCTTCTTCTTCTGCTGCACGTTATTTTAAACTGACCGTAGTTATTTTTACTGTAGTATTCAAGATATGTTACTGTCGTGTGTAAAACAGGCAGCTCTCCACACATAGATGTTAGGAGACTATACAAACAAACAAACAAACAAACAAACAAACAAACAAACAAACATAAGATACAACACTAGCGTTTAAGAACATTGTAAAGATCAAAACTACTACTACAAAAATGATATGATATATAAACAGCAGGGTCGAGTACTAAAGTAGAGTGTGTGTGTGTGTGTGTGTGTGTGTGTGTGTGTGTGTGTGTGTGTGTGTGTGTGTGTGTGTGTGTGTGTGTGTATGTGTGTGTGGTGGATAAAGTGTGTGAGAGTGTGTGTGTGGTGGATAAAGTGTGTGAGAGTGTGTCTTGTTGTGATGTGAAGAGGAGCCTTGCAGTGAGTCAGGGATTAAAGAGAGTCTGAGAGTCTGCAGAGGATCTGTGGTCACACACACACACACACACACACACACACACACACACACACACACACACACACACACACACACACACACACACACACACACACACACACACACACACACACACACACACACACGCCTCGTGAAATTGAGACTGATCTTTTTAGTTTTACTTTAGTGTGTCTACTTTAAAGAGTCCTCTCCTGTTGATGTTCAGGTGTATATCAGTATGTAGTGTCTCTACTTTAAAGAGTCCTCTCCTGCTGATGTTCAGGTGTATATCAGTATGTAGTGTCTCTACTTTAAAGAGTCCTCTCCTGCTGATGTTCAGGTGTATATCAGTATGTAGTGTCTCTACTTTAAAGAGTCCTCTCCTGCTGATGTTCAGGTGTATATCAGTATGTAGTGTCTCTACTTTAAAGAGTCCTCTCCTGCTGATGTTCAGGTGTATATCAGTATGTAGTGTCTCTACTTTAAAGAGTCCACTCCTGCTGATGTTCAGGTGTATATCAGTATGTAGTGTCTCTACTTTAAAGAGTCCTCTCCTCTGATGTTCAGGTGTATATCAGTATGTAGTGTCTCTACTTTAAAGAGTCCTCTCCTGCTGATGTTCAGGTGTATATCAGTATGTAGTGTCTCTACTTTAAAGAGTCCTCTCCTGCTGATGTTCAGGTGTATATCAGTATGTAGTGTCTCTACTTTAAAGAGTCCTCTCCTGCTGATGTTTAGGTGTATATCAGTATGTAGTGTCTCTACTTTAAAGAGTCCTCTCCTGCTGATGTTCAGGTGTATATCAGTATGTAGTGTCTCTACTTTAAAGAGTCCTCTCCTGCTGATGTTCAGGTGTATATCAGTATGTAGTGTCTCTACTTTAAAGAGTGCTCTCCTGCTTATGTTCAGGTGTATATCAGTATGTAGTGTCTCTACTTTAAAGAGTCCTCTCCTGCTGATGTTCAGGTGTATATCAGTATGTAGTGTCTCTACTTTAAAGAGTCCTCTCCTGCTGATGTTCAGGTGTATATCAGTATGTAGTGTCTCTACTTAAAGAGTGCTCTCCTGCTTATGTTCAGGTGTATATCAGTATGTAGTGTCTCTACTTTAAAGAGTCCTCTCCTGCTGATGTTCAGGTGTATATCAGTATGTAGTGTCTCTACTTTAAAGAGTCCTCTCCTGCTGATGTTCAGGTGTATATCAGTATGTAGTGTCTCTACTTTAAAGAGTCCTCTCCTGCTGATGTTCAGGTGTATATCAGTATGTAGTGTCTCTACTTTAAAGAGTCCTCTCCTCTGATGTTCAGGTGTATATCAGTATGTAGTGTCTCTACTTTAAAGAGTCCTCTCCTGCTGATGTTCAGGTGTATATCAGTATGTAGTGTCTCTACTTTAAAGAGTCCTCTCCTGCTGATGTTCAGGTGTATATCAGTATGTAGTGTCTCTACTTTAAAGAGTCCTCTCCTGCTGATGTTCAGGTGTATATCAGTATGTAGTGTCTCTACTTTAAAGAGTCCTCTCCTGCTGATGTTCAGGTGTATATCAGTATGTAGTGTCTCTACTTTAAAGAGTCCTCTCCTGCTGATGTTCAGGTGTATATCAGTATGTAGTGTCTCTACTTTAAAGAGTCCTCTCCTGCTGATGTTCAGGTGTATATCAGTATGTAGTGTCTCTACTTTAAAGAGTGCTCTCCTGCTTATGTTCAGGTGTATATCAGTATGTAGTGTCTCTACTTTAAAGAGTCCTCTCCTGCTGATGTTCAGGTGTATATCAGTATGTAGTGTCTCTACTTTAAAGAGTCCTCTCCTGCTGATGTTCAGGTGTATATCAGTATGTAGTGTCTCTACTTTAAAGAGTCCTCTCCTGCTGATGTTCAGGTGTATATCAGTATGTAGTGTCTCTACTTTAAAGAGTCCTCTCCTGCTGATGTTCAGGTGTATATCAGTATGTAGTGTCTCTACTTTAAAGAGTCATCTCCTGCTGATGTTCAGGTGTATATCAGTATGTAGTGTCTCTACTTTAAAGAGTCCTCTCCTGCTGATGTTCAGGTGTATATCAGTATGTAGTGTCTCTACTTTAAAGAGTCCTCTCCTGCTGATGTTCAGGTGTATATCAGTATGTAGTGTCTCTACTTTAAAGAGTCCTCTCCTGCTGATGTTCAGGTGTATATCAGTATGTAGTGTCTCTACTTAAAGAGTCCTCTCCTGCTGATGTTCAGGTGTATATCAGTATTTAGTGTCTCTACTTTAAAGAGTCCTCTCCTGCTGATGTTCAGGTGTATGTCAGTATGTAGTGTCTCTACTTTAAAGAGTCCTCTCCTGCTGATGTTCAGGTGTATATCAGTATGTAGTGCCTCTACTTTAAAGAGTCCTCTCCTGCTGATGTTCAGGTGTATATCAGTATGTAGTGTCTCTACTTTAAAGAGTCCTCTCCTGCTGATGTTCAGGTGTATATCAGTATGTAGTGTCTCTACTTTAAAGAGTCCTCTCCTGCTGATGTTCAGGTGTATATCAGTATGTAGTGTCTCTACTTTAAAGAGTCCTCTCCTGCTGATGTTCAGGTGTATATCAGTATGTAGTGTCTCTACTTTAAAGAGTCCTCTCCTGCTGATGTTCAGGTGTATATCAGTATGTAGTGTCTCTACTTTAAAGAGTCCTCTCCTGCTGATGTTAAGGTGTATATCAGTATGTAGTGTCTCTACTTTAAAGAGTCCTCTCCTGCTGATGTTCAGGTGTATATCAGTATGTAGTGTCTCTACTTTAAAGAGTCCTCTCCTGCTGATGTTTCAGGTGTATATCAGTATGTAGTGTCTCTACTTTAAAGAGTCCTCTCCTGCTGATGTTCAGGTGTATATCAGTATGTAGTGTCTCTACTTTAAAGAGTCCTCTCCTGCTGATGTTCAGGTGTATATCAGTATGTAGTGTCTCTACTTTAAAGAGTCCTCTCCTGCTGATGTTCAGGTGTATATCAGTATGTAGTGTCTCTACTTTAAAGAGTGCTCTCCTGCTTATGTTCAGGTGTATATCAGTATGTAGTGTCTCTACTTTAAAGAGTCCTCTCCTGCTGATGTTCAGGTGTATATCAGTATGTAGTGTCTCTACTTTAAAGAGTCCTCTCCTGCTGATGTTCAGGTGTATATCAGTATGTAGTGTCTCTACTTTAAAGAGTCCTCTCCTGCTGATGTTCAGGTGTATATCAGTATGTAGTGTCTCTACTTTAAAGAGTGCTCTCCTGCTTATGTTCAGGTGTATATCAGTATGTAGTGTCTCTACTTTAAAGAGTCCTCTCCTGCTGATGTTCAGGTGTATATCAGTATGTAGTGTCTCTACTTTAAAGAGTCCTCTCCTGCTGATGTTCAGGTGTATATCAGTATGTAGTGTCTCTACTTTAAAGAGTCCTCTCCTGCTGATGTTCAGGTGTATATCAGTATGTAGTGTCTCTACTTTAAAGAGTCCTCTCCTCTGATGTTCAGGTGTATATCAGTATGTAGTGTCTCTACTTTAAAGAGTCCTCTCCTGCTGATGTTCAGGTGTATATCAGTATGTAGTGTCTCTACTTTAAAGAGTCCTCTCCTGCTGATGTTCAGGTGTATATCAGTATGTAGTGTCTCTACTTTAAAGAGTCCTCTCCTGCTGATGTTCAGGTGTATATCAGTATGTAGTGTCTCTACTTTAAAGAGTCCTCTCCTGCTGATGTTCAGGTGTATATCAGTATGTAGTGTCTCTACTTTAAAGAGTCCTCTCCTGCTGATGTTCAGGTGTATATCAGTATGTAGTGTCTCTACTTTAAAGAGTCCTCTCCTGCTGATGTTCAGGTGTATATCAGTATGTAGTGTCTCTACTTTAAAGAGTCCTCTCCTGCTGATGTTCAGGTGTATATCAGTATGTAGTGTCTCTACTTTAAAGAGTCCATTTCCTGCAGATGTTCAGGTGTATATCAGTATGTAGTGTCTCTACTTTAAAGAGTCATCTCCTGCTGATGTTCAGGTGTATATCAGTATGTAGTGTCTCTACTTTAAAGAGTCCTCTCCTGCTGATGTTCAGGTGTATATCAGTATGTAGTGTCTCTACTTTAAAGAGTCCTCTCCTGCTGATGTTCAGGTGTATATCAGTATGTAGTGTCTCTACTTTAAAGAGTCCTCTCCTGCTGATGTTCAGGTGTATATCAGTATGTAGTGTCTCTACTTTAAAGAGTCCTCTCCTGCTGATGTTCAGGTGTATATCAGTATGTAGTGTCTCTACTTTAAAGAGTCCTCTCCTGCTGATGTTCAGGTGTATATCAGTATGTAGTGTCTCTACTTTAAAGAGTCCTCTCCTGCTGATGTTCAGGTGTATATCAGTATGTAGTGTCTCTACTTTAAAGAGTCCTCTCCTGCTGATGTTCAGGTGTATATCAGTATGTAGTGTCTCTACTTTAAAGAGTCCATTTCCTGCAGATGTTCAGGTGTATATCAGTATGTAGTGTCTCTACTTTAAAGAGTCATCTCCTGCTGATGTTCAGGTGTATATCAGTATGTAGTGTCTCTACTTTAAAGAGTCCTCTCCTGCTGATGTTCAGGTGTATATCAGTATGTAGTGTCTCTACTTTAAAGAGTCCTCTCCTGCTGATGTTCAGGTGTATATCAGTATGTAGTGTCTCTACTTTAAAGAGTCCTCTCCTGCTGATGTTCAGGTGTATATCAGTATGTAGTGTCTCTACTTTAAAGAGTCCTCTCCTGCTGATGTTCAGGTGTATATCAGTATTTAGTGTCTCTACTTTAAAGAGTCCTCTCCTGCTGATGTTCAGGTGTATGTCAGTATGTAGTGTCTCTACTTTAAAGAGTCCTCTCCTGCTGATGTTCAGGTGTATATCAGTATGTAGTGCCTCTACTTTAAAGAGTCCTCTCCTGCTGATGTTCAGGTGTATATCAGTATGTAGTGTCTCTACTTTAAACAGTCCTCTCCTGCTGATGTTCAGGTGTATATCAGTATGTAGTGTCTCTACTTTAAACAGTCCTCTCCTGCTGATGTTCAGGTGTATATCAGTATGTAGTGTCTCTACTTTAAAGAGTCCTCTCCTGCTGATGTTCAGGTGTATATCAGTATGTAGTGTCTCTACTTTAAAGAGTCCTCTCCTGCTGATGTTCAGGTGTATATCAGTATGTAGTGTCTCTACTTTAAAGAGTCCTCTCCTGCTGATGTTCAGGTGTATATCAGTATGTAGTGTCTCTACTTTAAAGAGTCCTCTCCTGCTGATGTTCAGGTGTATATCAGTATGTAGTGTCTCTACTTTAAAGAGTCCTCTCCTGCTGATGTTCAGGTGTATATCAGTATGTAGTGTCTCTACTTTAAAGAGTCCATTTCCTGCAGATGTTCAGGTGTATATCAGTATGTAGTGTCTCTACTTTAAAGAGTCATCTCCTGCTGATGTTCAGGTGTATATCAGTATGTAGTGTCTCTACTTTAAAGAGTCCTCTCCTGCTGATGTTCAGGTGTATATCAGTATGTAGTGTCTCTACTTTAAAGAGTCCTCTCCTGCTGATGTTCAGGTGTATATCAGTATGTAGTGTCTCTACTTTAAAGAGTCCTCTCCTGCTGATGTTCAGGTGTATATCAGTATGTAGTGTCTCTACTTTAAAGAGTCCTCTCCTGCTGATGTTCAGGTGTATATCAGTATGTAGTGTCTCTACTTTAAAGAGTCCTCTCCTGCTGATGTTCAGGTGTATATCAGTATGTAGTGTCTCTACTTTAAAGAGTCCTCTCCTGCAGGGTTTGTTTCTGAAGACACTTATATTTCACACACTCGTCTTAATAAACACTCAAATTCAAACGTCTATGAAATGTATTAATTAGTTTTAACCACTTTTAAATTCTGAACTTTTATAAACAAAACATTTGTATATTCTTTCTTGTGAAATTAAAATAATTTAAAGAAATGTTTTAAAAAGTGTTTTATATCCTTTATGATTTCTTATGTTTATATCATATTTTATTTTATTATTTTCTATTTTATTTATTTCTAAAACATCACAAAAATCTATTTTCACAATAAATAAATGAAGTGTCTGTTTGTCCTGCAGGATCCTGGACCTCCAGCTGTGATGAAGGACGACCTGCGTCATGGAGAGACATGTCAAACATCACGTCATCCAGCGAGACGTCTGCAGGGTGGAGACACTTTACTGTCTCCTCACACACACACACACACACACACACACACACACACACACACACACACACACACACACACACACACACACACACACACACACACACACACACACACACACACACACACACACACACACACACATCATTTAAAACAAGCGCACCACCCAGGATCATCATCAGAGCGACGGCAGTTATAAACAGACTTCAAGACATCACTGCTGATACTGATCACACACTCCTCCCTGTGTCTAACACACACACACACACACACACACACACACACACACACACACACACACACACACACACACGCTGACAGGAGGTGTTCTCTTTCATAACAGGCTAACGGTTCGGGGTTTCCACCCGAATCTGTCGAGCAAATTTCTCGTCGGTGTCAGAGAAATGGAAAAGTTTAGATTTGTGATCCGCCCTTTCTGTGACATGCTTTTCTTGTTTTGACTGAAATGTCCTGTAGAGTTCCCACAGTGCAACACAGCGACCCAAACCCATGTAATCATTACACATTCCTTAATAAATCATATGTATATAGCTCCGTGTTTTTTGTGTGTAATGTACTTGTGGTGTTCCCCAAGGCTCGATACTGGGTCCTCTACTTTGTTTTTAGTTTTTGATCAAGAGTTACTCACACCGAGTTGAATTAAAGCTTTATCCGTATGATGTTCTCACATCTTGTGTGTAAACAATGCTATATTACGACAGAGGATCTTCAATAATATTATAAACTGCTAACATGCTAGCTAGCAGGAAACAAGGTACAACTAGCAAGTCTTACTCCTCCCTGATATTTTGATTATAATATTATTTAATAAAGTTACTCAAAGCCAGTTTATACAAACTTTACTCGTGTGATGTACTCATAACTGTGTAATCCATTCCAAACTCTGACACATCTTTAATAATTACATTATTAGCTGCTAACATGCTAGCTAATAGGAAACATGCCTTCAGTCAAAAGTCTTACTCCTCCCTGATAATTTGTTGTCCATTTTATTCAATAAAGAGTGACTCAGACCCAGTTTATTAAAAGCTTTATTAGTATGATGTAACTCTGTCAACCAGTTTCTACTCTCACATAATTTCCTCAATAACACATTTTGACTCAAAAGTCGGCCCTGTTGGATAACGATGTGAATTATCCAGTCAAAGTTGAACTGGGTGCAGAGGATTGGTGCCGTTTCATTCCACCCACTCCCTGCAGCTTTTCCATTGCAATGCATTGATTTAGCCACAGATTTTTTGCATTTTCACCGGGACGGTTTCAGGACAGTTTCCAGTCTTCTTAGTTTCTCTGTCTCTCAGACCTCCTGAGAAGCTGTTGCCGCCTCCAGCTGGCAGATTTCCCAGCAGCCCCTCTGATGTCTGGGGGGTCCAGATGCTGCTGAACACGTCTTCTATGTGAGGAATTTAAACTCCATGTTAAACTCTCAGCGTTGCCGTCCTGCTGCTGAATCAATGGGGTACATGTTGAGCCTCCGTTGGAAAATGTGCTGATGTGCAGATTCTTTTTAATCCCTTTCATGTTTGTCACATCGTCATCATTTAAAGCCTCACTAAACTATATTTAGATGAAGCCTCCAGTTACTAATATGTCTAAGGAGTTGCACAAACTACTTTTACATACATTTAAACCCACTCATGCATTTATAAAGGATAGATAATTATGTTCAGAAATGTAAACTGATCACAGTGTCATGGCCTTAGACATATTTCATGGATGTAAAAACAACTGAAAATAGTGTAAACTGCACCGATAGTATAAAATAATACTGTATTTAATCAGCTTTTATTAGAGCAAATAACAGAGAGCTGGAGAAATGAATCCTAAAACCCTAATATGAGTCAGCAGTTTGAGTCCTGATAGTTTCCTTTAGAGCCCAACATTAGCCACCTTTAGCTTAGCGGTGGTGACGTGAGGTCATGTGACCGTGCTGTAGTTCCTTTATAGCCCAACATTAGCCTCCTTTAGCTTAGCGGTGGTGACGTGAAGTCATGTGACCGTGCTGTAGTTCCTTTAGAGCCCAACATTAGCCTCCTTTAGCTTAGCGGTGGTGACGTGAAGTCATGTGACCGTGCTGTAGTTCCTTTAGAGCCCAACATTAGCCTCCTTTAGCTTAGCGGTGGTGACGTGAAGTTATGTGACCGTGCTGTAGCTCCTTTATAGCCCAACATTAGCCTCCTTTAGCTTACGTGAAGTCATGTGACCGTGCTGTAGTTCCTTTATAGCCCAACATTAGCCACCTTTAGCTTAGCGGTGGTGAAGTGAAGTCATGTGACCGTGCTGTAGTTCCTTTATAGCCCAACATTAGCCTCCTTTAGCTTAGCGGTGGTGACGTGAAGTCATGTGACCGTGCTGTAGTTCCATTATAGCCCAACATTAGCCTCCTTTAGCTTAGCGGTGGTGAAGTCATGTGACCGTGCTGTAGTTCCTTTATAGCCCAACATTAGCCTCCTTTAGCTTAGCGGTGGTGAAGTCATGTGACCGTGCTGTAGTTCCTTTATAGCCCAACATTAGCCTCCTTTAGCTTAGCGGTGGTGACGTGAAGTCATGTGACCGTGCTGTAGTTCCTTTATAGCCCAACATTAGCCTCCTTTAGCTTAGCGGTGGTGACGTGAAGTCATGTGACCGTGCTGTAGTTCCTTTATAGCCCAACATTAGCCTCCTTTAGTTTAGCGGTGGTGACGTGAAGTCATGTGACCGTGCTGTAGTTCCTTTAGAGCCCAACATTAGCCTCCTTTAGCTTAGCGGTGGTGACGTGAAGTTATGTGACCGTGCTGTAGCTCCTTTATAGCCCAACATTAGCCTCCTTTAGCTTAGCGGTGGTGAAGTGAAGTCATGTGACCGTGCTGTAGTTCCTTTATAGCCCAACATTAGCCTCCTTTAGCTTAGCGGTGGTGACGTGAAGTCATGTGACCGTGCTGTAGTTCCATTATAGCCAACATTAGCCTCCTTTAGCTTAGCGGTGGTGAAGTCATGTGACCGTGCTGTAGTTCCTTTATAGCCCAACATTAGCCACCTTTAGCTTAGCGGTGGTGACGTGAAGTCATGTGACCGTGCTGTAGTTCCTTTATAGCCCAACATCAGCCGCCTTTAGCTTAGCGGTGGTGACGTGAAGTCATGTGACCGTGCTGTAGTTCCTTTATAGCCCAACATTAGCCACCTTTAGCTTAGCGGTGGTGACGTGAAGTCATGTGACCGTGCTGTAGTTCCTTTTTAGCCCAACATTAGCCGCCTTTAGCTTAGCGGTGGTGACGTGAGGTCACGTGACCGTGCTGTATTTCCTTTATAGCCCAACATTAGCCACCTTTAGCTTAGCGGTGGTGACGTGAAGTCATGTGACCGTGCTGTAGTTCCTTTACAGCCCAACATTAGCCGCCTTTAGCTTAGCGGTGGTGAAGTCATGTGACCGTGCTGTAGTTCCTTTATAGCCCAACATTAGCCGCCTTTAGCTTAGCGGTGGTGACGTGAAGTCATGTGACCGTGCTGTAGTTCCTTTATAGCCCAACATTAGCCGCCTTTAGCTTAGCGGTGGTGACGTGAGGTCACGTGACCGTGCTGTACTTCCTTTATAGCCCAACATTAGCCACCTTTAGCTTAGCGGTGGTGACGTGAAGTCATGTGACCGTGCTGTAGTTCCTTTACAGCCCAACATTAGCCGCCTTTAGCTTAGCGGTGGTGAAGTCATGTGACCGTGCTGTAGTTCCTTTTTAGCCCAACATTAGCCGCCTTTAGCTTAGCGGTGGTGACGTGAGGTCACGTGACCGTGCTGTACTTCCTTTATAGCCCAACATTAGCCACCTTTAGCTTAGCGGTGGTGACGTGAAATCATGTAACCGTGCTGTAGTTCCTTTACAGCCCAACATTAGCCGCCTTTAGCTTAGCGGTGGTGAAGTCATGTGACCGTGCTGTAGTTCCTTTATAGCCCAACATCAGCTATGTACTTCAGAAATCATAAAGTGGTGTTAATATGTGGAGATTATGAGGAGAGATGCTGCCTTCAGGGACCAATATAGAAATACAACAGTTTGTATCCTAGGTCTCTTTTCTTACAGAGCATTGCTACTCTTATAATATGAAACAGTTTGTCTTTATAAAGCCCAGGCCCTGGCTTGGCTCAGGAACCAGTGAACTCTTGATGGTGAAAGCCTCTCACTTCTCTGAGTGTGAAATATTGTCTGCTGGATGCTGCTTTGTTGAGGTTGGCTCTGCAGACGCTTGGGTGTGTTTTCAAAACCTGAAAAGCCCTGACACAGTTACCCACTCTGTCTGCAGGTTGCAGTCTAACACACTGCTGGTTTTACTGCACTTTAATGAAGTGTTCTGCAGTAAAAAAGAGGGTTTGAAATGCTTCAGAAATCAGATTGACTCTTTCTTTACTTCTGTAACCAACAACTGGGTTAAACGTCACGTCCCATTAAAGGCGCCTTGATCCTGTCTCCCCACAATAATGCATACCAGAGCTTCTGGAAACATCTCAAGGCTGCCCACTTTTTAGAGCACACACACACACACACACACACACACACACACACACACACACACACACACACACACACATTCCTGCCGGAGAGGCAACACACACACTGCAGCCGCTCTGTCTGACGTTTAACCGTCTTATCTTTACACCAGCACGCTAACATGCTCTCATCTTTATAATGGTATATTTCCAAAAGCTAACGTAAGGCTAAAGGAACTACAGAACGGTCACATGACTTCACCTCACCACCGCTAAGCTAAAGGAGGCTAATGTTGGGCTATAAAGGAACTACAGCACGGTCACATGACTTCACGTCACCACCGCTAAGCTAAAGGTGGCTAATGTTGGGCTATAAAGGAACTACAGCACGGTCACATGACTTCACGTCACCACCGCTGAGCTAAAGGAGGCTAATGTTGGGCTATAAAGGAACTACAGCACGGTCACATGACTTCACGTCACCACCGCTAAGCTAAAGGAGGCTAATGTTGGGCTATAAAGGAACTACAGCACGGTCACATGACTTCACGTCACCACCGCTAAGCTAAAGGAGGCTAATGTTGGGCTATAAAGGAACTACAGCACGGTCACATGACTTCACGTCACCACCGCTAAGCTAAAGGAGGCTAATGTTGGGCTATAAAGGAACTACAGCACGGTCACATGACTTCACGTCACCACCGCTAAGCTAAAGGTGGCTAATGTTGGGCTATAAAGGAACTACAGCACGGTCACATGACTTCACGTCACCACCGCTAAGCTAAAGGAGGCTAATGTTGGGCTATAATGGAACTACAGCACAGTCACATGACTTCACGTCACCACCGCTAAGCTAAAGGTGGCTAATGTTGGGCTATAAAGGAACTACAGCACGGTCACATGACTTCACGTCACCACCGCTAAGCTAAAGGAGGCTAATGTTGGGCTATAATGGAACTACAGCACAGTCACATGACTTCACGTCACCACCGCTAAGCTAAAGGTGGCTAATGTTGGGCTATAATGGAACTACAGCACAGTCACATGACTTCACGTCACCACCGCGAACAATAGACTAGAATACATAAAAAAATGCACATTTGTGAAGCTGACAATTGAGCTGCCCGACCAAGCAAGGAGGCATGTTGTGTAACTGTTTAATGGTGTTATCTTTATTGCTACCCCCTTCCCCGTCAATGTATAGTGTTGGTCCACAGCCAAACGTATTAGTTTAACAAAATCTGCATCTAAAATTGTGGCATAGATACGTTATTTTCCCCTGTGCAATTCTCCATTTACTCAACAATAACACATATTATCCTTGTGTTTATTTGTTTGTTTGATTAATAAACACAAGTTGGAGTCCGTCAGGACCGAGGGTCGGAGCAGCTCATTTGCTTTACAGAATAATACACCGGGAAGTAAGTATTCTCTCCGCTTCGCTTGACAAACCCTGTGATAGTCCTCAAGCTCTGTGATTGGAGAGTGTGCTCCGAGGGTTACGCCGAGCCTCGAACAGCACTTGAAATGGGATGGAACCACGGCAGACTGTCCAAAACTGGATTTGAACGGGTCCACCGCGTCCCCCCCTCCCCCACCCCGTCCCCAGAACTACACATGCTGGCTATTGTGTTTCGCAACATGTTCTCTATCTATGGCACGTCTCTACTGGAAGTTGTAGTTTTAAAAGACGTTTTCGTATTTCCCATAATAAGAAGTGGCCAGTATTAAACTGTGTACATCCCTGGAGGTTTAGGGGATAGGAAACACTCACATTTAAAACATATAATTAATACATGGGTGAAAATTGCTTGTGCCCATAATGGGCAGCATTAATATATATACACACATGCCAGCTAAGGTCAGAAGAGCTTTATTTAACAGCTGGTCTTATGTCTGTGACCCCTCCTGTTGTTCATTGATGAACCTGAAACATGCACTTGTCAAGGTTCAGAGCCACATTTTGCAAATATGGCAGTAGCCATCGATCAGCTTAAGATAAGTTACTTTATTGATCCCAAGTTGGAAACATTTGCGTTACATCAGCATGTGTAACAGTTGTAAATATGCAGTGGTGTTTATTTGTAAATACTTTAGTATAATCACACAAATTCTGTGTTTTATATTTAACAATTCTGTGTTCTTTATTTATTGATTGTTCAATACCTGACAAGGCCGGAGATGAAATATCTACATACATCTTATAAGAGTATAATACATTATAATATCAGTTAAAATAAGTGCTTCAACATAGTTAACATTGCTGGAGGTATGCACACATATTGATAGATGTCTTGTAATGCACTATTGAGGAACCTGCGACCCAAGTTTTTCATTCAATGCATAACTACACCATAGTTGTGTAGGCCTATATGATATGTCAATAAACCTTAGAACATCTTGAAATCTTGAAAGGGATGTGCAAAATAGTCATTATATACAGTCTTTAATGAACTATTAGTAGAGAATAACGAGTAATGAATATACTTTATAGGGATCCTATTAATATCTAATAATAAAACAATACAATTCAATAACATGCTTTAACCACTAGGTGTCCCTTTATATCAGCTGTGCACCTTTATGGTGTAAATACAGCCTATCTACCGATTGGATCAAATATAAAAGTCAGCTGAATTAGTGTTGATACTGCAAGGAGACGTATTGTGTGAAGAGAAAGATGTTGTTTAATTGCTGATATATTTATGATCCACGTCACGTTTTCAGTTCCTCATGTTTGTCTAGAAGTCTTCTCATCAGGGCTCTATAAATACAGAACTACGGCAGATATGTAATATTTAACGCAGCCGAACCGTGTATTACAATGCCGTTATGTGATGACCTTCAAAGAGAAAAGCAAGCACACTCGGAATAAAGTGTTATTTTATTTAAAAAAAATGTTTTCGGTCTGTTTCCGGTATTTGTTAATGACGATGTGCTGTGAGATGCCACCTTGGTAACAATGAAAACGTTGAATATACACAATTTCCTGAAGTAATCTTCATAATAACTAGCAAACTAAAGATCATGTACATCCACTGCACACATCATCTGAAATAACAACTCATATTTCTCACATCAAAAGACATCAAAACGCATTTTAATGGCCAAACTAACTTTAAAATAGGCATTTTACACCGAGAATAAAACGAAGTTCGGCCATGTTTGTTTTTTCTGCAGGGAGAAAGTTGAAGATCACGTGACATAGACGCAGCCATTGGAATGAATGGTGAACAAAAACGTATCGATCTTACAATCTCAGAGGCGTTTTTGTAGAAATACTACGTCCCAAGTTGTGGACCAACGTAGTTATTACACGTGTTTTTGTGAGACTGTGTTGGTGTCTCCCACACACCACAAACAGGAAACACAGAGCCTAAATACCCACAGACTAATCAATCAACAAGACACAGGTGAGGGGGGAGGAGACAACACCGGGCACCAGGTGAACACAATCAACAGCAATGAAGCTCTACAACCCGTAATGGAGGCCGAGATCTATGGGCCCAGAGATCACCTCCGTGACAACATTACATAACAGAATGAATAACTGGATCTTTTTGAGAGTTTGTTTGCAAAACGGAGGGAGTGTAAAAGCCCGTAATTACCCATAATCCTCGGCGAGGCCTTGAGGAAATGGGTTAACGGGATCCAATCACAGCTGCACTTATAAAGTTAGCTGGACGTGCTCCTGAAGTAAACACGGTGAAATATGAGGATTAAACTCAGAGTTCAGCGGGTGAGACGTTCCTCTGGACCACGGTTTCTCAGAAGGAAGAGTTTCATTTGATTCACTTTAAAGCTGCTTGGCTCTAATGCAACTGGAGCCTGGTTTATATCTAAATGCGTTGTACATTTAAATCGAATTACGAGTAATAAATGTTTAAAAATGCTGGTCGGTGAAAAACCATTAACCCATTGCAGACAACATTTTACTTTCAACTTTTTTTTGCAATAATAAAAAAAAAAATCTTTGTTTTAATTATATTTAAAACAAATAATAATGTTTTTTTTGTGATATCTATATTTTTCTTATTTTCTACATTTCCTGTATTCCAAAACTTTTCTTTTTTTTGCAATAATTCAATTTATTTGTATAATTTACAGCTTAAAAAACACATGAAATCTTCTCTGCCCGACGACTCGTTTTTATTGGTGGTTTCAGATCCTGTCTGCAGAATAATGCAGTGTGTGTGTGTGTGTGTGTGTGTGTGTGTGTGTGTGTGTGTGTGTGTGTGTGTGTGTGTGTGTGTGTGTGTGTGTGTGTGTGTGTGTGTGTGTGTGTGTGTGTGTGTGTGTGTGTGTGTGTGTGTGTGTGTTAGCGGTGGCGTCGTCTCACTGGGTGTGTTTGGTTTGTTCACCTTCAGGAAACCTCTCAGTCATTTACAGGAGTGTGTAAAACATAAACGAGTTTAACGAGGAAGAAGAGGATGAAGAGGAGGAGGAAGAGGAAGGTTGGTAAATACCCCTGAACCCAGTTACCCCTTCATCACCTTGAGATAAATTAATAAATTAAAATATGTTCTATGTATTTATTTTTTCTTCTTCTATACTGTTAGTTTTTCTGCTCAATTTTTTTTGCTTCTTGTATTTTTTTAAGAATATTTTAGTTTTATCAGAGCATTTTTTAGGGATTTTTCACATTTTTTTCTTGGTATTAATGTTCGTTTCTTGTAAGGTGTGTGCAGATACAATGGAATATAAAGAAACAAGGGTTAGAAAGGAACAGATGACATGATATTTGGATTAAAAAACATGCCGATATTAAAATGATTGAAGGTTTTAATGACTTGCTAAATGCTGAATAATCGACTGTATATAAAAATGTCTCTTTTTCAACATTTAGCATCTTTTTGCGGATGTTTGATGTCTATTTTTTGTTGTTTAAAGTCTATTTTTGTTATTTTTGGTAGTTTACTAAGACTCAGACACTCTGGCCCGTTACCAGTTCATTAATCCTCCCATGTATATAAAAATATAACATCTACTACCTTTCTATAGTCTATATATATTGTGTAATATAATATACTCTGCCGCGCCTCGTTGCTCCGCGGTAAAGTGTGTTCTCTGTTCAGACTCTTCATTAAAGCCTCTCCGATCCAGAGGCTGTGGTTCGGCACCTTAAAAGAAGATGAATGGCTTTTTAATAGCTGGTAAACGTGTAAAAGCGAGGACTGGATACTCGTGTGTTTGCGGACGTATTATGGCAACTTCACATTGGTTGCATTTCCACAACTCCCCCGCTCCTAATTACATTATCCTCTGCCAAACATTTTACTTTATTTCACAACACGGCATGACTCCACTCGAAAATCATGTTTCCTGAAATGTAAACTCCACCCAAACATGGAAAGGCCCGACGAAATGTCACCGGCAATAAAATTCAGCAAAGTCGGACCGCCGTAGTGTTGCCAGAGTTAAAGAGGGACTGATGGGCTGTTTGTGACCTCATGCATCCCAGAATAAAGGACACGTGGTTGCAAATGTTGGATAAAAGTTCTTCTATTCAGCCTAAAATAGTTGCAATAGTAAGCCTAAAGACAAATGTTCGCAATACTTAGTTAAAAGTTCTTCTATTCAGCCTAAAATAACAGTCAGGTGGTTTCAGTAGTTAGCCTAAGTTAACAGTCAGATGGTTTCAGTAGTTAGCCTAAGTTAACAGTCAGATGGTTTCAGTAGTTAGCCTAAGTTACAGTCAGATGGTTTCAGTAGTTAGCCTAAGTTAACAGTCAGATGGTTTCAGTAGTTAGCCTAAGTTACAGTCAGATGGTTTCAGTAGTTAGCCTAAGTTACAGTCAGATGGTTTCAGTAGTTAGCCTAAGTTAACAGTCAGATGGTTTCAGTAGTTAGCCTAAGTTACAGTCAGATGGTTTCAGTAGTTAGCCTAAGTTACAGTCAGATGGTTTCAGTAGTTAGCCTAAGTTACAGTCAGATGGTTTCAGTAGTTAGCCTAAGTTAACAGTTAGATGGTTTCAGTAGTTAGCCTAAATGAACAGTTAGATGGTTTCAGTAGTTAGCCTAAGTTACAGTCAGATGGTTTCAGTAGTTAGCCTAAGTTACAGTCAGATGGTTTCAGTAGTTAGCCTAAGTTAACAGTTAGATGGTTTCAGTAGTTAGCCTAAGTTAACAGTCAGATGGTTTCAGTAGTTAGCCTAAGTTAACAGTCAGATGGTTTCAGTAGTTAGCCTAAGTTAACAGTCAGGTGGTTTCAGTAGTTAGCCTAAGTTACAGTCAGATCGTTTCAGTAGTTAGCCTAAGTTAACAGTCAGATGGTTTCAGTAGTTAGCCTAAGTTAACAGTCAGATGGTTTCAGTAGTTAGCGTAAGTTACAGTCAGATGGTTTCAGTAGTTAGCCTAAGTTAACAGTCAGATGGTTTCAGTAGTTAGCCTAAGTTACAGTCAGATGGTTTCAGTAGTTAGCCTAAGTTACAGTCAGATGGTTTCAGTAGTTAGCCTAAGTTACAGTCAGATGGTTTCAGTAGTTAGCCTAAGTTAACAGTCAGATGGTTTCAGTAGTTAGCCTAAATGAACAGTTAGATGGTTTCAGTAGTTAGCCTAAGTTACAGTCAGATGGTTTCAGTAGTTAGCCTAAGTTAACAGTTAGATGGTTTCAGTAGTTAGCCTAAGTTAACAGTCAGATGGTTTCAGTAGTTAGCCTAAGTTAACAGTCAGGTGGTTTCAGTAGTTAGCCTAAGTTAACAGTCAGATGGTTTCAGTAGTTAGCCTAAGTTACAGTCAGATGGTTTCAGTAGTTAGCCTAAGTTACAGTCAGATGGTTTCAGTAGTTAGCCTAAGTTAACAGTCAGATGGTTTCAGTAGTTAGCCTAAGTTACAGTCAGATGGTTTCAGTAGTTAGCCTAAGTTACAGTCAGATGGTTTCAGTAGTTAGCCTAAGTTAACAGTCAGATGGTTTCAGTAGTTAGCCTAAGTTACAGTCAGATGGTTTCAGTAGTTAGCCTAAGTTACAGTCAGATGGTTTCAGTAGTTAGCCTAAGTTACAGTCAGATGGTTTCAGTAGTTAGCCTAAGTTAACAGTTAGATGGTTTCAGTAGTTAGCCTAAATGAACAGTTAGATGGTTTCAGTAGTTAGCCTAAGTTACAGTCAGATGGTTTCAGTAGTTAGCCTAAGTTACAGTCAGATGGTTTCAGTAGTTAGCCTAAGTTAACAGTTAGATGGTTTCAGTAGTTAGCCTAAGTTAACAGTCAGATGGTTTCAGTAGTTAGCCTAAGTTAACAGTCAGATGGTTTCAGTAGTTAGCCTAAGTTAACAGTCAGGTGGTTTCAGTAGTTAGCCTAAGTTACAGTCAGATCGTTTCAGTAGTTAGCCTAAGTTAACAGTCAGATGGTTTCAGTAGTTAGCCTAAGTTAACAGTCAGATGGTTTCAGTAGTTAGCGTAAGTTACAGTCAGATGGTTTCAGTAGTTAGCCTAAGTTAACAGTCAGATGGTTTCAGTAGTTAGCCTAAGTTACAGTCAGATGGTTTTCAGTAGTTAGCCTAAGTTACAGTCAGATGGTTTCAGTAGTTAGCCTAAGTTAACAGTCAGATGGTTTCAGTAGTTAGCCTAAATGAACAGTTAGATGGTTTCAGTAGTTAGCCTAAGTTACAGTCAGATGGTTTCAGTAGTTAGCCTAAGTTACAGTCAGATGGTTTCAGTAGTTAGCCTAAGTTAACAGTTAGATGGTTTCAGTAGTTAGCCTAAGTTAACAGTCAGATGGTTTCAGTAGTTAGCCTAAGTTAACAGTCAGATGGTTTCAGTAGTTAGCCTAAGTTACAGTCAGATGGTTTCAGTAGTTAGCCTAAGTTAACAGTCAGATGGTTTCAGTAGTTAGCCTAAGTTACAGTCAGATGGTTTCAGTAGTTAGCCTAAGTTACAGTCAGATGGTTTCAGTAGTTAGCCTAAGTTAACAGTCAGATGGTTTCAGTAGTTAGCCTAAATGAACAGTTAGATGGTTTCAGTAGTTAGCCTAAGTTACAGTCAGATGGTTTCAGTAGTTAGCCTAAGTTAACAGTTAGATGGTTTCAGTAGTTAGCCTAAGTTAACAGTCAGATGGTTTCAGTAGTTAGCCTAAGTTAACAGTCAGATGGTTTCAGTAGTTAGCCTAAGTTAACAGTCAGGTGGTTTCAGTAGTTAGCCTAAGTTACAGTCAGATCGGTTTCAGTAGTTAGCCTAAGTTAACAGTCAGATGGTTTCAGTAGTTAGCCTAAGTTAACAGTCAGATGGTTTCAGTAGTTAGCCTAAGTTACAGTCAGATGGTTTCAGTAGTTAGCCTAAGTTAACAGTCAGATGGTTTCAGTAGTTAGCCTAAGTTACAGTCAGATGGTTTCAGTAGTTAGCCTAAGTTACAGTCAGATGGTTTCAGTAGTTAGCCTAAGTTACAGTCAGATGGTTTCAGTAGTTAGCCTAAGTTAACAGTCAGATGGTTTCAGTAGTTAGCCTAAATGAACAGTTAGATGGTTTCAGTAGTTAGCCTAAGTTACAGTCAGATGGTTTCAGTAGTTAGCCTAAGTTACAGTCAGATGGTTTCAGTAGTTAGCCTAAGTTAACAGTCAGATGGTTTCAGTAGTTAGCCTAAGTTAACAGTCAGATGGTTTCAGTAGTTAGCCTAAGTTAACAGTCAGATGGTTTCAGTAGTTAGCCTAAGTTAACAGTCAGATGGTTTCAGTAGTTAGCCTAAGTTAACAGTCAGATGGTTTCAGTAGTTAGCCTAAATGAACAGTTAGATGGATTCAGTAGTTAGCCTAAGTTAACAGTCAGATGGTTTCAGTAGTTAGCCTAAGTTACAGTCAGATGGTTTCAGTAGTTAGCCTAAGTTAACAGTCAGATGGTTTCAGTAGTTAGCCTAAGTTAACAGTCAGATGGTTTCAGTAGTTAGCCTAAGTTACAGTCAGATGGTTTCAGTAGTTAGCCTAAGTTAACAGTCAGATGGTTTCAGTAGTTAGCCTAAATGAACAGTTAGATGGATTCAGTAGTTAGCCTAAGTTAACAGTCAGATGGTTTCAGTAGTTAGCCTAAGTTACAGTCAGATGGTTTCAGTAGTTAGCCTAAGTTAACAGTCAGATGGTTTCAGTAGTTAGCCTAAGTTAACAGTCAGATGGTTTCAGTAGTTAGCCTAAGTTACAGTCAGATGGTTTCAGTAGTTAGCCTAAGTTAACAGTCAGATGGTTTCAGTAGTTAGCCTAAGTTACAGTCAGATGGTTTCAGTAGTTAGCCTAAGTTAACCATTAGATGGTTTCAGTAGTTAGCCTAAGTTACAGTCAGATCGTTTCAGTAGTTAGCCTAAGTTAACAGTCAGATGGTTTCAGTAGTTAGCCTAAGTTAACAGTCAGGTGGTTTCAGTAGTTAGCCTAAGTTAACAGTTAGCCTAAGTTAACAGTTAGATGGTTTCAGTAGTTAGCCTAAGTTAACAGTTAGCCTAAGTTAACAGTTAGATGGTTTCAGTAGTTAGCCTAAGTTAACAGTCAGATGGTTTCAGTAGTTAGCCTAAGTTAACAGTCAGATGGTTTCAGTAGTTAGCCTAAGTTAACAGTCAGATGGTTTCAGTAGTTAGCCTAAAGTCATGGATAAATGTGCAATAGTTGGATAAAAGTATCAGACTAGCGGTTGCATTAGTTGGATAAAAGTTGTATATTTAGCCAAAAATAAAGGACAAATGTTTGCAATGGTAAGCTTATGTTAACAGTCAGATGGTTTCAATAGTTAGCCTAACGTCATGGATAAGCATGTGCAATAGTTGGATAAAAGCAATGAACAAACAGTTGCAATAGTCAGAAATAAGTAGATTACAAGCAGTTGCAATAGGTTAGAATCTGTGTAAAAGATAACGCTTCTGCTACTGACTTAAACATAGACAATTCAGGAAGAAACGACTTTAAAATATCCCCTTATTTCCCAATAGTTGATAGTATGGCAGGGGTACGGGTCATGTGATATAACGGGTTAATGGGATGAGATTGAACCAATGGGCTGCCTGGAAATTTATCCATGTGTCTGTGGATGATAGTATGGCTGAGTCTGGATCTACCTGAGAGTGAGCTGGTGTTAGCAGTATACTCTCAGTATGTGAACAGGTGAGTCAGCGCTCAGTGATGCACAGTTTCCAGGAGGGGGGGCGTTCCAAACCAGAGGAGTGTGACTGTGACTAACGGAGGCGTCATTAAGCTGTTGTTGTTTACAGTCTGCAGAATGAAGGAGGGACCATATTTACCATATTTAGAATATCATATGTATAAGAACAGAATATGAAATTAAATAATCTACATTAAGACAAAATGAAATACGGTGTGATTCCGGTGTCATTAGGTGTGTTGGTTTTGAATGCTTTCTATCCCGAGATCTTTAAACCGAGCCTTATCGTTGCACTTTTAGCTGCAACCAGTATTTTATCGCTTTGATGAATTGCATTTTTTTGTTTGTTGTATTTTTAATTATTATGTGTTAAATGCCTATATGTGAAGCACTTTGAATTGCCTCTGTGTCTAAAATGTGCTTTACAAATAAACTAACCTTGACCCTTGGTTTTCCACCGTCTGAAGGTAGAGTCAGTGATTACGTTTCTTAGGGGGAAAAAGTGACTGTTTCTCCCTGGAGGGCGGGCTGTTTGTCGCCCTCTGATTAAATCAGGTTTCACACAATGACTCGGCCACAGGGTGTGGCGTTCAGACGCTTAGAGAGGAGCGATGAGGGGAATTAAACCGGGAGACGGACGGCAGACGGCTGACCGCGGCTGTCAGCAGCAAATCACTCTGAGAGGATAAATGAGAGCTTCAGTCTCTGTAGAGCATTAGAGTCAGTGAGAGGCGTTTAATGAGCTCTGCAAATCAGCCATTTGTTATGTTTGGTAAGTGAGTGGTGTCTACTTTTTACAAGCTCTAAAGTCCGGACAGCAGCAGAGACAAACCACATCTGAAAAGATGTGTGATTCTGGAGGAGAAAGATCATTTCTTGATTATTTTTTTTTCACGATTAGGATTTAAACCAACATTCTGAGATAAAAAATAAATACAATGAAATTTATGCAGAAAATAAATGTTTTCAGAAACAAATAATAGTCAGGATGAGTCATGACCGAAAGAACGAGATCGCGGATACAAGCGGCCGAGATGGGTTTTCTCCGCAGGGATCCCCCAGTCAGAGCTGGTTGATGAGGGGAAGGAACGTTTGGGGCTCTCTGCTGGAACTGATACCTCCGAGACCCGACCACGGATAAGGGGAGAATAGGGATGGAGGTACTCACCTTATTATCTGCTGTTCTTATTTTCCAAGATGTTGCAGCGAGTTAAGGTCTCTTCGGTCTCTTCGGTCTCTTCGGTCTCGTCGGTCTCTTCGGTCTCTTCGGTCTCATCGGTCTCTTCGGTCTCGTCGGTCTCTTCGGTCTCGTCGGTCTCGTCGGTCTCTTCGGTCTCGTCGGTCTCTTCGGTCTCGTCGGTCTCTTCGGTCTCTTCGGTCTCGTCGGTCTCTTCGGTCTCGTCGGTCTCTTCGGTCTCTTCGGTCTCGTCTGTCTCGTCGGTCTCTTCGGCGTCGGTCTCTTCGGTCTCGTCGGTCTCTTCGGTCTCGTCGGTCTCTTCGGTCTCTTCGGTCTCTTCGGTCTCTTCGGTCTCGTCGGTCTCTTCGGTCTCTTCGGTCTCGTCGGTCTCTTCGGTCTCGTCGGTCTCTTCGGTCTCTTCGGTCTCTTCGGTCTCGTCGGTCTCTTCGGTCTCGTCGGTCTCTTCGGTCTCGTCGGTCTCTTCGGTCTCTTCGGTCTCGTCGGTCTCTTCGGTCTCTTCGGTCTCGTCGGTCTCTTCGGTCTCGTCGGTCTCTTCGGTCTCTTCGGTCTCGTCGGTCTCTTCGGTCTCGTCGGTCTCGTCGGTCTCTTCGGTCTCGTCGGTCTCTTCGGTCTCGTCGGTCTCTTCGGTCTCTTCGGTCTCTTCGGTCTCGTCGGTCTCTTCGGTCTCGTCGGTCTCTTCGGTCTCTTCGGTCTCTTCGGCGTCGGTCTCTTCGGTCTCGTCGGTCTCTTCGGTCTCGTCGGTCTCTTCGGTCTGAAATGTGATGAGAGGATTGGCACCAAATCTTCTCTTAGGTGAAATGTTGAGGCCTTCATTATTAAACAGCTCTTCAAGGTTTAGATATAAACTCCCAGTTTTGTTAAGCTAAAAAAACTAGTTTTTACGTTTGTGTTTAAGCTGACGAAACTACGTGGTTATGTTTAGGTAAAGTTCACGTTTGTTGGATGGACTTTGATACGAAATATAAAGCGTGATATTGGGAAAACAGATTGTAATGCTAACATGTCTTTAATTTACTAAGCTAACCATAAATCCTGAAACTATATTTCCCTGTTCCTCTGCTAAACTCATGCAAATGAATGGAAGTTCCCAAAATAATGTGATAGTCCTAAATCACAGTCCTCATATTTGTGTTTTCTTTCACTCAGATCATCAGAATTATGTTCTTTTCTCTCCCCTTTTGACTCTTATGAGTACTTGTATTGTGTTTATTTGTATATATATATATACATATATATCTTCTGGCGGGGGTCCTTGAACGCACCGCGGGGCTCATGGATAGTTGTGAAGCACTTTGTGTCTCCGGGTCACGTTGAGCTGAAGAGTTTCCCAAACAGCTGGTTCCTTTAGTCTGAATGTGTGTTTGGTGGCGTGATCATTATTCTTTAGAGTCATTGCGTGCCTATTGATTTGAACACGATCCGTGTATCCATCATTTCCTGGTCTTCTCTAAAGAAGAGGGACCAATGGAAACGTTGTCATGTTGCCGTTGTTCAGCATGGAAACATTCATTAGCTAACAATGACATTATTGTTCTATTAATATAAAGGGAGGTCAGGTACTCTTTAAAACAGCTGCTAGTTATGGGTACTTTTTACTGAAGGACACTTCAAAGCCTCTTTACTTTCACTTGAGTAAAGAAGTTTAGTCAGTACTTCTAATTTCACCAGAGTACTTTTAAACACGAGTATGTGTACTTCTACTTGAGTAAAGGATGTGTGTACTTCTACTTGAGTAAAGGATGTGTACTCTTGTCTTCTCCGGCTGTTTATTTCAGCTTCTTCTCTTCTCGTTAGACGGAGAGTTTATAATAAAATGGGAGATGTTGACAGAACGTGGAGTCTATATTTATCCAGACATCCCAACATCTGGAGGTTACAGTCGGTGCTTCTGTGCTTCTGTGCGACTTGTTAGCTCCTTTTCTTGTTGAGGTCTGGATCTAGTTTCTGCACCACGCAGTAAAGGAGTCTGAAGGAGGCAGACAGCGTCGGCGTTTTAAAACAGAAACACAGCGATATACACGCTGAGGTTCCACACAGAGAAAGTACCTCTGAGGTTCAAATGAAATAACATTTATAATAACTATCTTAATGCAGCCACAGCCATGGTTGGAAAATACCACGATATGTTAACCTTTGAAAGAGAAACAAGTGTGTTTTCACTTTGCTTTAGTGCATACAAATACTAAAAATATATATATATATTGCGAATATCAAGAAACAAAAAAAATCCAGAAAAATTCAACAACAAAAAAAGACAGTAAGAAACAATAAGAGGAATTATTACAAATAAATTATAGAAAATATGTCCATGGAAAATGAATAAAGTTAAATGACTTCACGATATAATACTAATGTGTTATTATATATATATTTAAATACTATAAAGACATGTACAAGAAAAACAGGAGTTAAATTGTAAAAAAAGGAAAATACAAATATTAAGAAAATTAAACAAAACATGAAGAAAAACACTAGAAAATAATATGTGCATTCAAAAATATATAGAATTGAAATATCGTCTAAGTAAGGAAATAACATAATGGGGGAGGAAATGAAACCAAATGAAACCAAACTTCCTGTAGACATTGTGGTTCAATGTCAGCACCTGAAACCCCTCGAACACCTCCAGGTTTATCCTCTAATCTGACAAGTCTTGGGAAGATACCAAAAAAGGAACCGTAAGACCACAAAGAGAAACCCTAAAACTGACCCAAAAAGACCAGGATGACACAAACCAATACAAAAGAGACACGGACGCTCTTTTGGTTGAGTCCAACATAATGCAAGGTAACACAGGGGGTGTTCTTAATATACAATCGGTCATACCGTGGGTAAAGTCTTCAGTAAGGAAATAACAGGAAGCGAGGACGATGGGGGACGAAATGAAACTTCCTGTAGACGTTGTGGTTGACGGTCAGCACCTGAAACCCTTCGAACACTTCCAGGTGTAATCTGCCAAGTTTCTGACAACATGTTTTCATGGGAAATCTCAATGACCCCCAAAAAGAACTCTTAAGACCATGAAGAGACCCAAAGACACAACAAAGAGTCACACAAACGGACCCAAAAAAACCAGGAGGACACAAACCGATACAAAAGAGACACTAAATGGTAAAAGGAGGATATCTTACTCCTACTTTTGGTTAAATCCAACATAATTCATGGTAACATAGGGGGTGTTATGGATATACAAACTGTCATACTGTGGGTAAAGTCTTCAGTGCAAATGTTTCTGACACATCCTCCCTGTAAGACTCACAGAAACAGAAGCCATTTCCTGTCTGCTTCCTCCGTCATCCATCAAATAAACACTGAAGAAAACAGCCCGGAAATACGGATTAAAGTCCACGCTGTGACGCTGGAGGTCTTTATGGAGATCTCCTCTGAAGTGGTCGCCTCCACTGCTGCTGCATCTTATTTAAATATATAAAAAACATCTATAAACGTGCTCACATGTCAATGAAAAGTGGAGATGAGAGTCACTTTGAACATTCGACTCTTCGTTTTCAACGGAGAAGAGACTGTTATCTCTCAAATGAACAATAAAACAACCTCCGAAATGATCATTAAACTCCCTTGTGAAGGAGATGTTCACTAACGCTGTGAATCTGCTCTGAAGTCAGGATGGGTTTCATTCAAATAAACCTCCTAACATGCCAATGAAAAGTGGAAATGAGAGTTGTGTGAGGCCTTTGAGTCTTTGAACACTTGGTTATGAACGGAGAAGAGACTGTGATCCGTCAAACGAACGCTAAAGTTACCTCAGAAATGATAATTAAAACTCCTGGAGGTCTTTGTGAAAATGATCTGCTCTGAAGTCACGATGGGTTTCCCTCAAATAAACCTCCTAACATGCCAATGAAAAGTGGAAATGAGAGTTGCTATCTCTACATAGTCTTTCAGTGTCTCTTGTTGATAATGTGTTGTCTCGTGGTGACTTCCCAACAGGAAGAGTTGCCATTACCTCCTCTCCGGAGGGTCTGATCCGTCCTGGTGCGTTTAAGTGCAGCTCTGGGAACATGTTACCATCATAAACCACATCCTGTTGTCTGGAGAAAGTCCATCTGGAAGTACAGAGTCTCCGGATGAGCTTTTATCACCTTCATCCCACCCAACGTTAAACTGTTTGTTGATAACGAAGAGCCAAATGTTCATAGAAAAAGTCAACAAAGAGTCACAAAAACTGACAGGAAAAGACCAGGAAGACACAAAAAGCTCAAAAAGAGACGCGAGATAACCACCAAGAGACAGATGAACCCCTCAACCTGGAATCAGCTTTTGCATGATTTTATACATTAAACTACTAATTAATCCATCAGCGAATTGTGGAAGTCTTCAGGAAGTGAAGTAATGAAACCATTGAAGGGGATAAATCATTTTTATCTGCTGATATTGATATCAAACACCTTCGTACGAACCTCCGTTAGCATTAGCTTTTACCACCGTTTGCAATTGGATTAGAACAATGTTGAATTATCCTTGAAAGTTAAAGTTTGGAGAAGATATCTTGTTCTATCGACCTCAGGGCATCCTAAAGGTGCGTCGACTTCCCCAGTTTCACCGCAACACCAACAACAACACCAACAATACCAACAACAACACCAAAAACACCAACAACACCAACAACACCAACAACAACACCAACAACACCAACAACAACATCAACAACACCAACAACATCAACAACAACACCAACAACACCAACAACAACAACAACATCAACAACACCAACAACAACACCAACAACACCAACAACAACATCAACAACACCAACAACATCAACAACAACACCAACAACACCAACAACAACACCAACAACACCATCAACAACACCAACAACAACATCAACAACAACAACAACACCAACAACAACAACAACACCAACAACATCAACAACACCAACAACACCACCAACAACATCAAAAACAACATCATCAACAACACCAATAACAACAACATCAACAACACCAACAATACCAACATCAACAACACCAACAACAACAACACCAACAACACCAACAACAACACCAACAACACCAACAACATATTGTCCACAGTATTAACTGTTACATGTCTGATATGTGTAATAAATAATATGAAGCGCTTTGAGCATTTGGAAAAGCGCTCTAACGAATTTAATGAATTAATATTATTATTATTAGCATCTTTAGTTGTGATCTAATTATTATACACAAATAAAAAATGATGCCAAAATAACTGCATATGACCGACTGGTTTATTGATCCGTCCTGTCCCAGTTTTATTAAAGCGCTGTCAGTAATGAAACCTTCTTTTTGAGACGTTTTGCTCGAGGGCTCCTAGGTAACGTTTCCTCTCTGAACTATTGATGAGATTAATCTGACGACATTTCCATCTGCTTCGATTTCACATTTCCAGCTGTTGATTTGTTTGATTCTGGAGAAGCTGCCAGCTCCGAAGAAGCTCTGTCTCTCTGAGTGTTTCAAAGTCTCAGCTGTTCTGAACTCTCTCTCTGTTCAGAACAATCCACCGAGAGCACGAGGAAACCGCCTCTTTTTCCTCATATCTGGGCGTTTCTGTGGAGACGGGGGTTTGTTGACGGGGTGTGTTGACAGCCGAGAGCAATGCATGCTGGGAAAGTCCTGTAAAAAGAGACCTCTGTGCTGTAATACAGGATGAATAATAAAGCTGACCTGTACAACACCTTATTCTTCTTTTTGAAATGTAAAGGTCAATAGAGTTTAAATTTACACAGAATTAAAAATGGGAACAATTATGATTTTTTTTACAAATTTGATCCCGGAAGAATAATCACCCAGAACTGAACGAACCTGATTATGCGTTTGCTGTTGTGCATTAAACACATCACACATTAATACATTTGGAAATGGGTCAACTTTGACCTGCTGTCACTTTGCGTGAACATGAAATGTCTTCAGAAAAATAAAGTTTTAAATCTGTTTGAAGGTAAAAAAAAAGACATCATCATTTGGTGCTTTCCTCCTCACTTCAGAGGGACATCTTTATAGAGGTTTGATATTTAATCATTTGAATGTTTGATAAAAATAAGACAGAAAATCTACTTTTCCAGCTTTCAGAACTCCTTTTTACTTTCCTTTTGATCTTTCTATATTCCAATCTTTCCTAAGTTCTTCTTTATCATTCTCCTTATCAACTTCCTCAATTCCCTTATTTCATTGTATTATATACGTCCATTTCCTTTCCTTCTACCATGCTTGTTCCCTTGTTTCCTTGTTACTGATATAAGTAACAAAAAACAGTACAAAACACTCTTAGTGATCAAATGCACGCATGAAGATTACAATCTAGCTAATATCTGTAGATTAAGTGCCTGAATATAAAATAATAAAACCTCACCATTGACTGGAAATCCAGGAAATATCTAGGGATGATATTCCCTGGATCTTACCTGGATCTTACCTGGATCTTCCCTGGATCTTACCTGGATCTTACCTGGATCTTACCTGGATCTTACCTGGATCTTCCCTGGATCTTACCTGGATCTTACCTGGATCTTCCCTGGATCTTACCTGGATCTTATCTGGATCTTACCTGGATCTTACCTGGATCTTACCTGGATCTTACCTGGATCTTCCCTGGATCTTCCCTGGATCTTATCTGGATCTTACCTGGATCTTACCTGGATCTTCCCTGGATCTTACCTGGATCTTACCTGGATCTTACCTGGATCTTCCCTGGATCTTACCTGGATCTTACCTGGATCTTACCTGGATCTTCCCTGGATCTTATCTGGATCTTACCTGGATCTTATCTGGATCTTACCTGGATCTTACCTGGATCTTACCTGGATCTTACCTGGATCTTACCTGGATCTTATCTGGATCTTACCTGGATCTTCCCTGGATCTTACCTGGATCTTACCTGGATCTTACCTGGATCTTCCCTGGATCTTATCTGGATCTTACCTGGATCTTCCCTGGATCTTACCTGGATCTTACCTGGATCTTACCTGGATCTTCCCTGGATCTTCCCTGGATCTTACCTGGATCTTCCCTGGATCTTACCTGGATCTTACCTGGATCTTACCTGGATCTTCCCTGGATCTTATCTGGATCTTACCTGGATCTTACCTGGATCTTACCTGGATCTTACCTGGATCTTACCTGGATCTTATCTGGATCTTACCTGGATCTTACCTGGATCTTACCTGGATCTTACCTGGATCTTACCTGGATCTTACCTGGATCTTCCCTGGATCTTACCTGGATCTTACCTGGATCTTACCTGGATCTTACCTGGATCTTCCCTGGATCTTACCTGGATCTTCCCTGGATCTTACCTGGATCTTACCTGGATCTTACCTGGATCTTACCTGGATCTTACCTGGATCTTCCCTGGATCTTACCTGGATCTTACCTGGATCTTACCTGGATCTTACCTGGATCTTCCCTGGATCTTACCTGGATCTTCCCTGGATCTTACCTGGATCTTACCTGGATCTTCCCTGGATCTTCCCTGGATCTTCCCTGGATCTTACCTGGATCTTACCTGGATCTTACCTGGATCTTCCCTGGATCTTACCTGGATCTTACCTGGATCTTACCTGGATCTTACCTGGATCTTACCTGGATCTTACCTGGATCTTACCTGGATCTTACCTGGATCTTACCTGGATCTTACCTGGATCTTCTGTAGATCTTTCACAAAAAGGTAGATAGATACTTTACTGATCCCAATTTGGGAAATTCTTTCGTCAAAAAAGCAGAAGTGTGTTCTGACATTAAAATACAAATACTTTAAATACTTTAAATACTTTAAAAAGGGGGAAAAGACAATTAACAATGACAAATAAAATGAAATATATGATATCAAATATAAACAAAACAATATAAAATATTCTGGATAGTTAAAGTATCCAAAATACTACAAATAAATGTAACAGTGATTTACAGAAGTCTCTTTCCAAATCGTTGAGTCGATGGGAAAAGTATTGTAGTTGTAGTACGTTCGTTTGGCCACTAGGAAACGTTTGCTTTAATGGCAGGTGAAATTCTTTTGGTCTTGTTTTCTTGGTAAGAAGATGTAGGAAGATGAGCTACATTGGTTTGGTCGTGCAGACTCTTTGGGGATTGGCAGGGTTTTACTTTAGAGGAGCATTTTTGCAGTATTTTGCACATTGAGGGAAAAGGACTTTTTCTTTACCCGTCATGATTCCAGTGTGGAGTCAGATGTGATAAACTGAGGTAGTAAAATGAAAAGAGGTTGTGGATGTAAGAGAAGACTGAAAAAGGAGCTCCATGATTGAATAATGGAATTATTAAAGCAGCATTTGTTCTGGAAGGATCCTCTCTACGGTAAGGTAAGGTAAAAAAGTCAAAGTTCAAAACAAGCCAGATTATGAAAAACAGTATAAATTCTGAAAGAAAAGTTTTAAAAAAAGTCAAAACTGTGTGAAAAGATTAAAAAACTGAAAAACAAGAGAATTCTGAGAAAAAAGTCACATTTATGAAAAAAATTGCAACATTTTGAAAAAGGCTGAATTCTGAAAGAAATCTGAGTAAAAATCTAAAAAGCCAAAAAAAGTCTAAATTCTGAAAGAAAAGAGAAAAACAGAAAAGAGTGAAAAAGGAGCTCCATGATTGAACAAGGGAATTGTTGAAGCAGCATTTGTTCTGGAAGGATCCTCTCTACGGTAAGGTATCATCTTTTAGTGCCGGCTGTAATTGTTTGCAGACTTCAGTTCTGGATCCAGGAGAGATTTCTGGTTTCCTCTGAGATGACGGAGCAGAAATGGAGTAATGGAGGTCCTTCAGAATACCTGCCTCACAGGTGGGGGTTTATTTTATCCGGCGCTTAAACGGAGAAATCTTGACTTGCTCTCAGGAAATAATTACTCTCATTTCCTCGGTATCTGCCAGCAGAGTAATGGAAGTTCTGTGTCAGTTTCCCTCCAGCCGTGGATTCCTCAAAGAAAGGAGCTTAGTGAGGATTTACTGATGCATCGTTCCTCTTTTTCCCCGACATCTGCCGGCCAGAGAACCAGATTATTGACGATCACTATTTTTAAAGTATGGATCCCAGGAGGAGCTGAGAGGCGGATGAAAACAAGATTCAAGCTTTAGAGCGAAACTCCACCAGAGAAGGGACTGTTTTTATATCAATAGCCTTGTTTCCTTTATCTCTGGGAAACACTGGAGAAAAGTTTTGAACTGAAGTAACTGATATTAAATACCTGAATATCTCGTCTGTAGATTTGGCCTTGGTACTTACGTTACAGAAATACTGCATCACAGGTCCGCATGGCCTTGGTACTTACGTTACAGAAATACTGCATCACAGGTCCGCATGGCTTTGGTACTTACGTTACAGAAACACTGCATCACAGGTCCGCATGGCCTTGGTACTTACGTTACAGAAATACTGCATCACAGGTCCGCATGGCCTTGGTACTTACGTTACAGAAATACTGCATCACAGGTCCGCATGGCCTTGGTACTTACGTTACAGAAATACTGCATCACAGGTCCGCATGGCCTTGGTACTTACGTTACAGAAACACTGCATCACAGGTCCGCATGGCCTTGGTACTTACGTTACAGAAATACTGCATCACAGGTCCGCATGGCTTTGGTACTTACGTTACAGAAATACTGCATCACAGGTCCGCATGGCCTTGGTACTTACGTTACAGAAATACTGCATCACAGGTCCGCATGGCCTTGGTACTTACGTTACAGAAATACTGCATCACAGGTCCGCATGGCTTTGGTACTTACGTTACAGAAATACTGCATCACAGGTCCGCATGGCTTTGGTACTTACGTTACAGAAATACTGCATCACAGGTCCGCATGGCTTTGGTACTTACATTACAGAAACACTGCATCACAGGTCCGCATGGCTTTGGTACTTACGTTACAGAAATACTGCATCACAGGTCGGCATGGCTTTGGTGCTTACGTTACAGAAACACTGCATCACAGGTCCGCATGGCTTTGGTACTTACGTTACAGAAACACTGCATCACAGGTCCGCATGGCTTTGGTACTTACATTACAGAAACACTGCATCACAGGTCGGCATGGCTTTGGTACTTACGTTACAGAAACACTGCATCACAGGTCCGCATGGCTTTGGTACTTACGTTACAGAAATACTGCATCACAGGTCGGCATGGCTTTGGTACTTACGTTACAGAAACACTGCATCACAGGTCCGCATGGCTTTGGTACTTACGTTACAGAAATACTGCATCACAGGTCCGCATGGCTTTGGGAGCCTACAGGCAGCTTTGTATGAGTTGTAAAAGGGAACACAATAATTATTATGCAGTGATATCAAATGCTAGTAAATGTAGCTTTGGTCTGGATAATTACGTTTAAAAATGGTATGCTAACTATTATCTATAACTTCGTATGAAAATCTCGTGCATGAATTTGGCCTTTGTATAAAAGTTTTCAAAAGAAAAAAAGATTGTTATCGATCTCATGGTAAAAATCTTACAAGCATATCACGTTTTTTCATTTTAACTATTCTTTATATCGATAGCTTTACAGATATGCTTTTCCTATTGGCTCCAGGACCATAATGCTAATACTGGCACACAGTATGCTAATGCTAGGACTAGCTGCTGACTGTTAGCGTCCTCTGCTCCTTTAGCTGTGCAGATATTTTATCCCTTTAAGATCCAGGACCATAATGCTAATGCTAACAAACATTTTGCTTACGCTAACATTAGCTCCCTATTGTTAGCCTTTTTTGGTCCTTTAGCTTTAAAGATATGCTTTTCCTATTGGCTCCAGGACTATACTGCTAATGCTAGCAAACATTATGCTAATGCTAGGACTAGCTGCTGACTGTTAGCGTCCTCTGCTCCTCTAGCTTTACAGATATATTTCCCTCTCAGCTCCAGGACAGTAAACGTGTCTGTGCGTTAATGTAACGGTCGGTATGCTGCATCTCTCCAGAACAACGGTGTGCATTCTGACTTAGCGGAGGATCATCACTAAGAGACTAATCAGGAGCTGGTCGATCTGCATTTCTTTATTCTGCATCCTTGTGATTGGCTGATCTCCTCTCTATGGGTCGGTGGAGATGAAGTGTGTGAGGCTAATGTTAAAACCTGCTGAGTGTAACAGATACAGGAGCAGCTGCACACTTCCTTGTTGTGACTCTGTGGTTACAAACGGTTTCAAAGCGTCTGGAGGAAGGGAGAGAGAGACCTGAGTTTTTGTGAGGGAGGAAGCTAGCTCAGCGGTTCTCCATCTGCTCGAAGACATCTGAGAACTGAAAAGTAAAGAGTGGGCGTCTTCAGGTGAGGGTGGAGGCACTGATGCTTAGAACAGCCACCAAACATTATTTTAAGGTCACATATCATGCAAAATCCTCTTCTTCATGTCTCCTCTACATCAACATGTGTCCCCTCGTCTCCATGTCTCTTCTACATCAACATGTGTCCCCTCTTCTTCATGTCTCTTCTACATCAACATGTGTCCCCTCTTCTTCATGTCTCTTCTACATCAACATGTGTCCCCTCTTCTTCATGTCTCTTCTACATCAACATGTGTCCCCTCTTCTCCATGTCTCTTCTACATCAACATGTGTCCCCTCTTCTTCATGTCTCTTCTACATCAACATGTGTCCCCTCTTCTTCATGTCTCTTCTACATCAACATGTGTCCCCTCTTCTTCATGTCTCTTCTACATCAACATGTGTCCCCTCTTCTTCATGTCTCTTCTACATCAACATGTGTCCCTTCTTCTCCATGTCTCTTCTACATCAACATGTGTCCCCTCTTCTCCATGTCTCTTCTACATCAACATGTGTCCCCTCTTCTTCATGTCTCTTCTACATCAACATGTGTCCCCTCTTCTCCATGTCTCTTCTACATCAACATGTGTCCCCTCTTCTTCATGTCTCTTCTACATCAACATGTGTCCCCTCTTCTTCATGTCTCTTCTACATCAACATGTGTCCCCTCTTCTTCATGTCTCTTCTACATCAACATGTGTCCCCTCTTCTTCATGTCTCTTCTACATCAACATGTGTCCCCTCTTCTCCATGTCTCTTCTACATCAACATGTGTCCCCTCTTCTTCATGTCTCTTCTACATCAACATGTGTCCCCTCTTCTTCATGTCTCTTCTACATCAACATGTGTCCCCTCTTCTTCATGTCTCTTCTACATCAACATGTGTCCCCTCTTCTTCATGTCTCTTCTACATCAACATGTGTCCCCTCTTCTTCATGTCTCTTCTACATCAACATGTGTCCCCTCTTCTCCATGTCTCTTCTACATCAACATGTGTCCCCTCTTCTTCATGTCTCTTCTACATCAACATGTGTCCCCTCTTCTTCATGTCTCTTCTACATCAACATGTGTCCCCTCTTCTTCATGTCTCTTCTACATCAACATGTGTCCCCTCTTCTTCATGTCTCTTCTACATCAACATGTGTCCCCTCTTCTTCATGTCTCTTCTACATCAACATGTGTCCCCTCTTCTTCATGTCTCTTCTACATCAACATGTGTCCCCTCTTCTTCATGTCTCTTCTACATCGTGAATGTTTACACCAACCTGCAGCCAGTCCATCTCCCCGGACATCAGGCTCAAAGGGGTGATTCCACATGTTAGGGTCTCATACCAGAAGATATTGGAGTCTCTGTCTCCAGTCCATTTATCCGACTGACGTTAACTTGGCGGGTGTTTTTCTGAGCACCAAAAGAAGTGAAGAGTCAAGTTTGCAGATGTTCTGGAGAAAGCTGCAAAACTGAAGGCAATCGGACATTAGTTCCCATTTCCTGGGTTCAGATCTGACGCTGCAAGAAGCTCACTCATCTCAAATGTAAAAAAGGTTAGCTAGCTTACAGCCAATCTGAATCAAATGTGTCTGGGACCGAACAAAATCACGATACTATATCACGCTGATAATAAAATGGATGAATGAATCCAGTTTTAAATCTATAGAGGAGTAGAAAGTGAAATACATCCCACTTTATAAACCCTGCCAGTCCTGAAGTGTCTCCTGTCTCCGGGGCCGAGCTGCTTCTTCAACGCTCTCTGAAGTGAAACTGAAGTCATATTTGTGGCAGAGTTCCTGTAAATCAGAGCTCGTCCCACTCGGATTCCCACGGTGTCCGGAGACAATGGAGCACTTATTGATGAGAAAACCACCAGCACGGATCCGTCTGTAGAAACGCTCTGATCACTGGACCCAGAGCTCTGAGGGACGCATGGAAACCAACACAACAAAGGGACTCATTCACAATAACAGAGGGAGGAAACGCACAACAGATGGAGTCCGTCATCAATACTGAGGCTTCACATGAGGGAAGCATCTTTCCATGAGAGAGAGCGAGGAGAACCAGGAGAACCAGGAGGGAAGCATCTTTCCATGAGAGAGAGCGAGGAGAACCAGGAGAACCAGGAGGGAAGCATCTTTCCATGAGAGAGAGCGAGGAGAACCAGGAGAACCAGGAGGGAAGCATCTTTCCATGAGAGAGAGCGAGGAGAACCAGGAGAACCAGGAGAACCAGGAGAACCAGGAGGGAAGCATCTTTCCATGAGAGAGAGCGAGGAGAACCAGGAGAACCAGGAGGGAAGCATCAGAAATTGGTACTTTTTCTCCCCAGAATAGAACCTGCTCTCTAGCAGGGACTGAACATGGGGGGGAAAGTTTTCTGAACTAAGTTCTCTTTTGGTGTGAACGCAAAATTCCAGGCACTATCGGAACTAAACGGGAAAAGTACGGGTAAAAGTACTCCGGTGTGAACGCGCCTATTGAGAACAAAGAGGAATACATCAAGTCTACTGTAGAGAACCAGGAGGAATGAATACAGTTTGGCACGTGTGGGCCACCGTACATTTAAATGTAAACACAGTAAGTTAAAACAGAAAGTGGAACGATAAATAAAAAGGGCCTCAATACAGTCGCTCTGATGCAATATGTGTGTGTGTGTGTGTGTGTGTGTGTAAGGGCTCGCTGGGGAGGGATTTATTTGGAAAGTGAGCGGTGTTGGCGGTGGACGGTTTATCTCCGGGTGTCAGACGTTAAACACACTGCGGTGCGCACACACACACACACACCACACACACACACACACACACCACATGTGAGGCTGTCTGGGTGTCAGAGGAGGTTTTGGGGGTTTCTGGTGGGGGGAGGGGGGGGGGCCTCGGAGCTCTGCCAGCTGATGAAAAATCCCCGTCTGCTTTAGTGAGCATTTTTCTGGTAATTAGATTGTCTCGCTGCAGGGTTAGGGTTAGGGTTAGGGGGAAAGTGGGTTAGGGTGAGGGTTAGGGTGAGGGGGAAAGTGGGTGAGGGGGAAAGTGGGTTAGGGGGAAAGTGGGTTAGGGGGAAAGTGGGTGAGGGGGAAAGTGGGTGAGGGGGAAAGTGGGTGAGGGGGAAAGTGGGTTAGGGGGAAAGTGGGTGGGCATCTTTGCACAGCCTGATACCACTAAAGTCTCCTTTATATGTCTCGAGGTATGGTTTGAGTTGCTTGATTGACTCGTGACTCAACCTGAAAACGGCCTGGTTCACTCCAAAGGGACGACTCAATCCTGACTGTTTCCTTTTATTTGACTTCATGTTAAGTTCTTTTAGAATTCATTTCGCTTCCATGTACCTTCATTTAGGTAAAAAACACACTTTCATTAACTTTAATCAATAAAACATTTAAATGAAAAACATGTCAAGCACTTTCATTTCTGCTCGCTGGATTTAAATTGAATTAAGTGACAATTAAACTTAACATTTCATGTAAAAAGTAAATGTATCTAAACAAAGTAAATTCAAATAAATTCCAGTTTATTTTATTTTAGAATAATAATTCATAAGACTAAGTAGAAATAATAATCAAAATGTCTTGAAACCAGGGGGTAGTCCTGCTGAAGTGCAGGCTTTGGCTCCGGAGCTGTAAAGGTTTCAGAACGTTGGGCAGCTTCCAGTCGACCCAAAGCCACGGAGACATGCTAAAAATAAAAGGCCTGTTTTAAAGAGTGTGGCTTTTAATGGCAGCGTGTAAAAATGTGCTATGTGTTAACAGCTTCAGCGAGGCGAACCAAAGACATGCCTCCGCCGCCTCAAAACAAATTGGGATGGCAAATGACGAAGCATTCTGGATGGGGGAGGCTTTTATTTCTGAGCGTTTGATCGAGGCAGCGGTGGCGCCAAAGAAAATATAACCAATCCCAAAACACTGAAAACACTTTGAGGCATTAGAAGATAAACCTTTAAAAAAGCTCCAACGTACACAGAGACACAGACAGAGAGAGAAGAGGCGTCACCAACGGTTTCTGCTGTTAGGAGATTAAAAAAATGAATAAGTGGGTCAAATATTTGAGTGAGACATCAAGGTAAACATGAATCCTAAGGACTTTGATTATATCTGTTTGTTTACCTGTGAAGTCAGGCTCTGAATCATCACTCTTTCGCAAATTCGGTGCCAGTGCAGCTAGCCAAGGAAAAGGATTATATCCACATTTTAATTTGAGATCTGTCAAAAGACGACGTTCTGAGAAAAAGTTTCAAATTTTTGGAAAAAAAGTAAAAATTGGGGGAAAAGTCACATTTCTGAAAACAAGTCAACATTTTGAAAAAGGACCCAAAGAAAATACAACCAATCCCAAAACACTGAAAACACTTTGAGGCATTAGAAGATAATCCTTTAAAAAAGCTCCAACGTACACAGAGGCACAGACGGAGAGAGAAGAGGCGTCACCAACGTGTAGGAGATTAAAAAAGTGGGTCAAATATTTCAGTGAAACATGAAGGTATGTGTGAATCATAAAGACTTTGATTGACTCACCTGGAAACTTTGAGATACATTTAGACATTTAAGATCCAGTGCCAAGGAAGAGGATTATATTCACAAGTAACCTTTGATCTGACATCTGTCAAAAAGACAAAATTATGTGAAGAAGTTACAATTTTGGAAAAGTTAAAATTCAGAGAAAAAAGTAATGATTGTGAAAAAAAGTCAAAATTCTGAGAAAAATGTCCAAAAAAATTGCAGAAGTCAAAACAAATGTTTTCTGAAAAGTCCAATTTCTGAAAAAAAGTAAAACCTTTGAAAAAAACCTCACAATTTTAAAAAGTAATAATTCTGGTAAAACATTTAAAATGATGTGAAAAAAAGAAATTGCGGCCAGGTGAGGCACATAAACCCGGATCAAAGCCCCGACACCTGGCCCTGAATCCGGGCTTTTTGACATGTTTTTTCAAATCACTCTCTTTTCCCCACTAATGGTTAGATGAGCTCTGGTTTGGTTTCATTTCAACTCCTGCAGCTCCCTCACGGCTGCATCACATTTAAAAACAATCGGACTTTAAATCCGATCCGTCATCGTCCCGAGAGAGCGCAAGTCAATGTGAACACGCAAGGAACACAACTGTAGTTTAGGTTGCTTCAATGTTGTAAACAAACATAAACAGCGCAATGGAATCACCAGTGAGTCGGGTCGTCTCTTCAACCTGCTCTCCAGGGAAGGTTTTCTCACCTGCATTACGTTTGTTTACCTCAATCGGGAAAGTATGGGAAGCAATCGCTCAAATTAACCTTCATTTCAATTTCTCTTTAAATTGCCGACACTGTAATGGCGTCTCTTTCTGTCCGCGGGGGGGATAATGATGGTGTGCACATGTGGTGTATATTTATAGTTGTAATAGCCGTGAGTCATCAGGATACAAGAGAATAGAGGTGCAGGAATGAGTCCTAACACCCTGGCATGAGTCAGCATTTCCTCACTTCCTGTCCCCTTGTCTGGAGGTCAATGGGTTTCTGAGTGTGTTTTTGGTTGTTTATCCTGAAATAAGCTCAGTGACATTTCTTGTCTCTATGGATCACTGCCTGCTAGCTTTGAGTCTGTCTACTTCCTGGTGATCATCATGTGGGTTTATTTCATCCAGTCGCTATTCTTCTATTTTTTTTAAATGTAGCATCTCTAGTCTTTTTGTTTCCTGTTTTTGTTATCCTGGAATAAGGTCAATGGTAAACTCAAGCTGAGGAGATTCTAACGCTTAGTTCTACGTCAGTAAATACCCCAACTGGTGGAATTGAAAAAAACATTCTTCATATTTTATTTTCCGTGTAACTCTCCGTCTCCGTCCCAAACCAGTCTCTGTTTCCCACGCTGCTGCTGCAAAGGATTCTGGGATACCTGCCGCTCAGCAGGGGGTCTCTCTGAGGAAGCTAATGTGCATTCCTGTTGGCTGAGATCAAACCACAACACACACACACACACCTCCAGGGTCTCAAGGACCTTCATGGGGGTAAAGCACATGACTTACTCTGTTGAATTACCGTAGAGTTTAGACTGAAGGAGAAGATGAAGCCAGGCCGAAGGAGCTGCCGCTAGAAAGAAGAAAGGCTGACAAATGAGTTCAATTCTAATCAAAACATGAATATATTAAGTAAATATTAAGTAAATATTTCCGTAGAGTAATTATATTTAATCATATTGTTGTTTATTAAAAAAGTAAAGAGAAAAATACTAAATACATATATGGTATGAAACTAAGAAAGTTAATGATAGATATTACGTTTTGTTTTTTTAAAAGGACTCAAGTAAAGAAATAAAATGATATACATGAGAGTAACACCTATGTCACTTCCGGGCGAAAAGTACGTCCCCAAAGGAAAACCAACGCTGTCCTTTGAACGGCGGTCCATTCACATTCTGAAGTTTTTGCCAATCCGATCCGAAATGTAAGAAAACCGTGTGTTTGTGGATCAAAGAGCTACGGAGGCCAGACAGGAAAACTATCACATGAAATCATTGGAAATCGACGATCGGGCTCGATATATGTTTAATTAAAATAAGCGAGGCCGTCATTTCGCCAGCTGTTCCTCTCGTGAGCGAAGCGGAACATAATAGTGTTATCATGCCAGAAAGCTGCGGTGTCGTTTATTGCAACTCAAACATTAAAACAGATCCAGAGTTACGTGTTTCTGAACTTCCTCTAAGAAGAAAGGACAAAGACGAGCTCTGTGGCTTCAGGCTCGATCACTGTTCAAATGACAGCGTTGTTTTCCCCAAAAGTGGGCGGGGCCGTAATTTTCGCCCGGAAGTCACGTAGATGTTACTCTCATCTATGGACATGGAATTCAATTATAATTACAATAAACTCAATAATTACATTTTTTGAACTTCCTTTTGATCCATTTTGGGAGGTTTTGCTTCTATTAGTAATCCCTATTTCTCTCATTTCCGTCATTTGTGGTTGTTTTCATCTCTGTTTTTGTTTTTGTTCCAGTTTCTTTGCCATTTTCAACTATTTGTAAATCCGAGCCATGACTTTGGGTGTTGTCAGAAATCCATCTCTAAAGGCAGTGGAAGCCCTTTTTCATATTCTATGTTTAATGTGTTTTCCTGCAGATCTTCACCGTCTCTTGATAGAAAACATGTTCAGTTTCAGCCCAGCGTCTCCATACAGTCGAGATTAGAAGTGGAAATGGATCCGGTCCATATTCCAGCCGTGGCTTCTGCCCAAAACTTTAAAATATTCCAGACTTTCCGAATGCTAAATATCACGGAGTATCTGGAATATCAGAGGCTATAAAACGCCTCTTTGTTTCCTCTGTTTATCACCGAGGGTCTGCAACGTCTCAACACTCGATGCTTTTAATCACTTTATTTAGAGCCACGAGCAAATACAGATCCACTCCAAACTTTAATGGCTTCTTCTTTGACCCGTGATATGAACTCACAACAAGTTTCGTGAGAATCGGAGCCGGAGTTTTTCCGTAATCGTGCAACAAACTGAAGCAAAAACGTTTTTTAATCAAACTTCTAGTCCAAAGTGTCTCTGAGTCCAAAGTGTCTGAGTCCAAAATGTCTCTGAGTCCAAAGTGTCTGAGTCCAAAGTGTCTCTGAGTCCAAAGTGTCTCTGAGTCCAAAGTGTCTGAGTCCAAAGTGTCTCTGAGTCCAAAGTCTCTGAGTCCAAAGTGTCTCTGAGTCCAAAGTGTCTGAGTCCAAAGTGTCTCTGAGTCCAAAGTGTCTCTGAGTCCAAAGTGTCTGAGTCCAAAGTGTCTGAGTCCAAAGTGTCTCTGAGTCCAAAGTGTCTGAGTCCAAAGTGTCTCTGAGTCCAAAGTGTCTCTGAGTCCAAAGTCTCTGAGTCCAAAGTGTCTCTGAGTCCAAAGTGTCTGAGTCCAAAGTGTTTCTTGAGTCCAAAGTCTCTGAGTCCAAAGTGTCTCTGAGTCCAAAGTGTCTGAGTCCAAAGTGTCTCTGAGTCCAAAGTGTCTGAGTCCAAAGTGTCTCTGAGTCCAAAGTGTCTCTGAGTCCAAAGTCTCTGAGTCCAAAGTGTCTCTGAGTCCAAAGTGTCTCTGAGTCCAAAGTGTCTGAGTCCAAAGTGTCTCTGAGTCCAAAGTGTCTCTGAGTCCAAAGTGTCTGAGTCCAAAGTGTCTCTGAGTCCAAAGTGTCTCTGAGTCCAAAGTGTCTGAGTCCAAAGTGTCTCTGAGTCCAAAGTGTCTATGAGAAGTCCTTCTGGGTCTTTATTCAATCATTTTGTGTGATTTTTAAGTCGTCTAAGGGTTTAAAGTGGTTCCTCTTTAGTCCTTAGGCGCTTTCACACCGCAGTACTTTTCCCACAAAGATTCATGAGAACTTAGATCATGAGAACTCTTTAGTTCTCATGATCTAAGTTCTGATCGCGTTCACACCGGAGTTGGGGAATGCTTCAGTAGAAGCTGCTGGGACTCCCAGCAGCTTCTACTGAAGCCTTCCGAGTAAATCACCAGAACGCCGACACCTCCTCATCTCCATCACTCCCATGTTTTGTTTTGTGTTGCCATAAATTAGTCTCTCTGCGTTTCTGCGCTGGGCTAATGCTAATGCTAATAATGCTAATGCGAGGATAATAAAATGGCGGCTTCACAAAACCTTTTGGGAGTTTTACGGGGCGTGGTTTGCAATCCGCCCAGCCAATCAGACATAGGAACCTTTTCCTCCCACGAAAGTCCCTGCTCTCTAGCGGGGACGGAAAAGGGGGTGAAAAGGTTCTCATGAACTAATTTGAGTTCTGGCTCTTTTTGGTGTGAACGCAACATTTCGGAACTATATCGGAACTAAAGTGGGAAAAGTACTGCGGTGTGAACGCGCCTCTTGTGTCTGTGTTTAGTCGGTTACATTCATTTTGAGTCATTTCATGCCAAAAAACAAAAGGGAAACTGATGATACGTCGACTGAAGTGTGTCCGTTTGCATTGAAACGCTGTGAAGTCATTCTGAGACACAGGAGCAAGAGACACACTGTATTGTTTTAGCCTCTTTTTGTTGTGGTTTTTAGGGATTTTGTGGTCATTTTGTGTGAAATATACCAGAACAGAGAGAAGTGCAAGAAGACAAACAAAAAGCCCCAAACTTCCACAAAACTGCAGCTTTTAGTGCTAAATATCCTTCAAAGACTGAGTTTAAGTTTAAAAAAGTCTAACCATGACATCAGTTGGGGTTTAAATGGATGAAGGTGATCAGCTCGTCCAATCAGCACGCAGCAATACATTCAAACGGTCCAATCAGAGCACAGCAGCTGCAGCTCATCAACACTGATGCTGCATTCATTGAATAATGGAATAATTGGGGACATTTTTCTGTATTTTCTGACTTTGAAACCAAAACATGAATCTACAGCTCTGATCCTGATACAACATGACTTTGGATCAGTTTTTAAGAAATAAAACATGTTTTCTACACATTTCTCAAACACACAGATCTGATCATTTAGAAATGTATTTGAAAAAATGTAAGACTAGACTCCTAGTTCTAGCCTCCTGGCTCTAGACTCCTAGTACTAGACTCCTGGTACTAGACTCCTGGTGCTAGACTCCTAGTTCTAGCCTCCTGGCTCTAGACTCCTAGTACTAGACTCCTGGTGCTAGACTCCTGGCTCTAGACTCCTGGTGTTAGACTCCTAGTACTAGACTCCTGGTACTAGACTCCTAGTTCTAGACTCCTGGCTCTAGACTCCTAGTACTAGACTCCTAGTACTAGACTCCTGGCTCTAGACTCCTAGTACTAGACTCCTGGTGCTAGACTCCTGGCTCTAGACTCCTGGTGTTAGACTCCTAGTACTAGACTCCTGGTACTAGACTCCTAGTTCTAGACTCCTGGCTCTAGACTCCTAGTACTAGACTCCTAGTACTAGACTCCTGGCTCTAGACTCCTGGTGCTAGACTCCTGGTGCTAGACTCCTGGTACTAGACTCCTGGTACTAGACTCCTGGTACTATACTCCTGGTGCTAGACTCCTGGTGCTAGACTCCTAGTACTAGACTCCTGGTGCTAGACTCTTAGTACTAGACTCCTGGTGCTAGACTCTTAGTACTAGACTCCTGGTGCTAGACTCCTGGTGCTAGACTCCTGGTGCTAGACTCCTGGTACTAGACTCCTGGTGCTAGACTCCTAGTACTAGACTCCTAGTACTAGACTCCTAGTACTAGACTCCTGGTGCTAGGATGGGTTAAAAGAAGAGAACAAATGTCACTGTGTGCTCTGCATGTGAGACCATTGAAGAGGGTTTCTTCCCTCCCATTCTATTCTAATAATAATAATAATAATAATAATGCATTTTATTAATATAGAATCTAAAAACTGTATTCTGCAAATGTTTTACTTTTCACGGAAACTGAACTCTAAACTCACATAATTGTATTTTTGTCCCGTCCACATTTAAGATTTATTTTTTCTGAGAGAATATTCAAGTGTTTTTGTTGTAAATATGTCTGTTTTTACTCAAAAAAGTAGCACATATTAAACTTTAATCTCATCAAATTTGAAAAACTTTGTCTCCAACACGTTACATTTTTCTGTTGATTGTGTAACTCCTCCTCTTTTCAGTCATCCTGATCAATTAAAACCACAAATTGTATAAAATGAAGACCTGGGAGTAAAGCAAACAGTTCTTGTTCTAACAGGTTCTCCCTGCAGCCTCACCTGAACAACAGGTAATAATCTTTACCTGCAGATCCGGTGCTGCTTTCTCTGGTGAGTCTGCAGGTAAACACAGGACAGGTAAAGAGCGTACACCGATTCAAACTACCAAGAACTACCAACAACAGATGGAGAACTACATAGAGATGAAAACTACCAATAAGAGCTATAATGCATTTCCAAACATTTGGACTACCTATGTTGTAAATGTGTTATCTTTTCAATTTACACGCGGCATCTATTGCACGTCTGTCCGTCCTGGGAGAGGGATCCCTCCTCTGTTGCTCTCCCTGAGGTTTCTCCCATTTTTCAGAGGGTCTGAGGACAGAGGGTCTAAGGACAGAGGGTCTAAGGACAGAGGGTGTAAGGACAGAGGGTCTAAGGACAGAGGGTCTAAGGACAGAGGGTGTAAGGACAGAGGGTGTAAGGACAGAGGGTCTGAGGACAGAGAGTGTAAGGACAGAGGGTCTAAGGACATTACATTACATTACATTGCATTTAGCTGAGTCTTTTATCCAGAGCGACTTACAATAAGTTCATTCGACCAGGAAGACACAACCTTGAAGAAAACAGAATCATAAAGTCCATCAGGTTTCATAGAGCCAAACATTTCAAGTGCTACTCAACTGGCTTTAGGTAAGCCAGTCCTTTATTAGTATATAAGTGCTTTGTTAATAGTTCTATTGCTCGAAGTGGAGTCGAAAGAGATGAGTTTTCAGTCTGGAAGGTGTGTAAGCTTTCTGCTGTCCTGATGTCAATGGGAGCTCATTCCACCATCTTGGAGCCAGGATCGCAAACCCACGTGTTTCTGCTGATGGGAACTTGGGTCCCCTTGGCAGCGAGGGTGCAGCGAGTCGTTTGGCTGATGCAGAGCGTAGTGCACGCGCTGGGGTGTACGGTTTAACCATGTCCTGGATGTAGGAAGGGCCAGATCCATTCGCAGCATGGTACGCAAGTACCATTGTCTTGAAGTGGATTCTAGCAGTTACCGGAAGCCAGTGGAGGGAGCGGAGGAGCGGAGTGGTGTGGGAACATTTAGGAAGGTTGAAGACCAGACGAGCCGCTGCATTCTGGATGAGCTGCAGAGGTCGGATGGCACATGCAGGTAGACCAGCCAGGAGGGAGTTGCAGTAGTCTAGGCGTGAGGTGACGAGAGCCTGGACCAGGACAGAGGGTCTAAGGACAGAGGGTCTAAGGACAGAGGGTCAAAGGACAGAGGGTCAAAGGACAGAGGGTCTAAGGACAGAGGGTGTCGTATTGTCATACTGATATTTTGTGCAAGCTGTGAAGTCCACTGAGACAAATGTGGCATTTGTGATATTGGGCTATAAATAAACATTGATTGATTGATTGATAGATAAATAGGGATGCACGATATTGGTTTTTTGAAACCGATACCGATAACTTCCTGCTTCTCAAGACCGATACCAATACCGATAATAATATAATATATATATATATATTAAATGTACCTGTAGTTTTTGCACACCTGGTGGTAAAAAGAGACTAGTAGTGAGCAAATGACATGAGCATTACTACTATGAACAAAACAAAGCCAAGAACAGTTTTGACTCTTCAAAGTGACCATATTTATTTTCCCAAAAGCCTCGTCGATAGGTAAAAGCCCCGGTGCCTTTGCAGCTGGCTTTGGATTTGTCGCTAGTTTAGCAGCGCAGGCGTCTTCGTACGCTTTTAACACACCATCGTAGCGATGGCGATGTTTCAGGTGACTAATCAGGTTGGAAGTATTATAGCTCGTTGCCTTTTTCCCTCCTCGTGGAACTTCTGCATTTGAATACAAATAGCAAGCGAACTATCTCACTCTGAAACTTTGAAATAGTCCCATACTACCGACGACATGTTTGTTTACTGTCCTGGCTTCACGGCCGCACACCATTTACGTCACAGCCAGGCACGAGTTAGGGAGCGCTGGATTTGAGAAGAACTCCCCTCTTCCTGAACCACTAATACCACAGTACTGGCAAAACGGGAGGAGCCGAGTGAAAAACAAGCGCCCCTCATCCCAATCCACCCACACCGCAGGATCTTTTATATATATATTGTATATTATCGGGGCTATTAATACTTTTATCGGGTTTATCGGGATGACGTCATAATTCCTAATATCGGACCGATAATTATCGGACCGATAATTATCGTGCACCACTATTGATAATGTTTCTCAAACCCTCGATCTTGTAAAACTTTAAAAAGAAAAAAATGTATTCATTTTTCATCTAAATGTGTTTATAATTTGTTTTAAATAAAATAAGCACAAAATAACTTGCAAGTTTGACCTGAAATCACTCGTTTATTCGTCTGAGTATTTGTCAGATTATTCAGCGTCTAACCTCAACAACATGTTTTATCCCCTGCAGGCTCTCAGTGTGTAATTACACTCATTCATGTGTGAGGCTTCCATTTACTTGCAGCCACAGGTGAGCTCTACCACATCACAGAGCCTCTGTACCTGGAGGCACACACACACACACACACACACACACACACACACACACACGCACACACACACACACACACACACACACACACACACACACACACACACACACACACACACACACACACACACACACACACACACACACACACAGCTGCAGACAGCACTACATTTACAAGAGGAAATGCTGTGTGGTCTGAAGGCATCATACCTGTCCGCCCCCTCCGACCAATCACAGCGCAGCATTCCCCCGGAGTGATGTAATGCGTGTTTTGTTTTGTGTGTGTGTCGCCGATCAGATGTGTGTTTGTTTCCCAACTCGCTCAGCTGGAACACATTTACATGCAGTCAGGAACACATGCTGCAGATCTGAGGTCAGGTTCAAAGCCTGCCTGCAGGGTGAGAGTTATTAGCCTCCCATTAAAGAAAAAAACGACCTCATAGGATGTTTCTACGAGAGGATTATTACGACGTGTTCGCGCTTGTTGTTGGGCGGCGACCTCTAGTGGGCGGAGTCATTATGATGGGAGAGGAACACAGGACTTTAACTACCATGTATTTACTTTGTGGGAAACTACGAGTCATTTTACTGTACGTGACATTCTGTTTTTATGTACCTTACTTACGTTTTGTACAACACTAATGTCATTTACGTATCTTTTGTGTAAAATGTAAGTATCGTAATATACAGGGTTAGTAGTCTTTGTATATTACTTAGACCTTATGTGCATAACTGCCGAGATGATAAACACCAACAACGGGGGGAAACTGCCGAAATCAGATTAAAACTAACGGATGTAAAACTACCAAAAACAGATGAAAAACTACCAAAAACAGATGAAAAACTACCAAGAACAGAAATAATCTACCACAAAGAGATGCATAACAACAAGAAGGGATGCAAAACTCCAAAGACGGGAAAAAACTACCAAAACGGAATGCAAACTACCAAGAATAGATTCAAAACTACCAAGAATAGATTCAAAACTACCAAGAATAGATTCAAAACTACCAAGAATAGATGCAAAACTTCCAGAAACAGAAACAAAACTAACAAAACCGACCTAGAAGAAATGCAAACCACCAAGAATGGATTCAAAACTACCAAAAACTACCAAGAAAGCGTGCGAAAGAAGATGTGAAATGACCACAGATTGTCATCCTCCCTGATGTAATTCCCCTCGCTGTAACGTCTCTCTGAAGACAGAACAGACCTCAGCTCTGAATGACTCGTAGAATCACGGCTCGCTGTGTTAGTGAGATGTTAGTGAGGTGTTAGTGAGATGTTAGTGAGATGTTAGTGAGATGTTAGTGAGGTGTTAGTGAGATGTTAGTGAGGTGTTAGTGAGGTGTTAGTGAGGTGTTAGTGAGGTGTTAGTGAAGTGTTAGTGAGATGTTAGTGAGATGTTAGTGAGATGTTAGTGAGATGTTAGTGAGGTGTTAGTGAGGTGTTAGTGAGGTGTTAGTGAGATGTTAGTGAAGTGTTAGTGAGGTGTTAGTGAGGTGTTAGTGAGGTGTTAATCAGATGTTAGTGAGGTGTTAGTGAGATGTTAGTGAGGTGTTAGTGAGGTGTTAGTGAGGTGTTAATCAGATGTTAGTGAGGTGTTAGTGAGATGTTAGTGAGATGTTAGTGAGATGTTAGTGAGGTGTTAGTGAGGTGTAAGTGAGATGTTAGTGAGATGTGAGTGAGGTGTTAGTGAGGTGTTAGTGAGATGTTAGTGAGATGTTAGTGAGATGTTAGTGAGATGTTAGTGAGATGTTAGTGAGATGTTAGTGAGATGTTAGTGAGGTGTTAGTGAGGTGTTAGTGAGGTGTTAGTGAGGTGTTAGTGAGGTGTTAGTGAAGTGTTAGTGAGGTGTTAGTGAGGTGTTAGTGAGATGTTAGTGAAGTGTTAGTGAGATGTTAGTGAGATGTTAGTGAGATGTTAGTGAGATGTTAGTGAGGTGTTAGTGAGGTGTTAGTGAGGTGTTAGTGAGATGTTAGTGAAGTGTTAGTGAGGTGTTAGTGAGGTGTTAGTGAGGTGTTAATCAGATGTTAGTGAGGTGTTAGTGAGATGTTAGTGAGGTGTTAGTGAGGTGTTAGTGAGGTGTTAATCAGATGTTAGTGAGGTGTTAGTGAGGTGTTAGTGAGGTGTTAGTGATGTGTTAGTGAGGTGTTAATCAGATGTTAGTGAGGTGTTAGTGAGGTGTTAGTGAGATGTTAGTGAGGTGTTAGTGAGGTGTTAGTGAGGTGTTAATCAGATGTTAGTGAGGTGTTAGTGAGGTGTTAGTGAGGTGTTAGTGAGGTGTTAGTGAGGTGTTAGTGAGGTGTTAGTGAGGTGTTAGTGAGGTGTTAATCAGATGCTAGTGAGGTGTTAATCAGATGTTAGTGAGGTGTTAGTGAGGTGTTAGTGAGGTGTTAGTGAGGTGTTAATCAGATGTTAGTGAGGTGTTAGTGAGGTGTTAGTGAGATGTTAGTGAGGTGTTAATCAGATGTTAGTGAGGTGTTAGTGAGGTGTTAGTGAGATGTTAGTGAGGTGTTAATCAGATGTTAGTGAGATGTTAGTGAGGTGTTAGTGAGGTGTTAGTGAGATGTTAGTGAGGTGTTAATCAGATGTTAGTGAGGTGTTAATCAGATGTTAGTGAGGTGTTAGTGAGGTGTTAGTGAGGTGTTAATCAGATGTTAGTGAGGTGTTAGTGAGGTGTTAGTGAGGTGTTAGTGAGGTGTTAGTGATGTGTTAGTTAGGTGTTAGTGAGATGTTAGTGAGATGTTAGTGAGGTGTTAATCAGATGTTAGTGAGGTGTTAGTGAGGTGTTAGTGAGATGTTAGTGAGATGTTAGTGAGATGTTAGTGAGGTGTTAGTGAAGTGTTAGTGAGGTGTTAGTGAGGTGTTAGTGAGGTGTTAGTGAAGTGTTAGTGAGGTGTTAGTGAGGTGTTAGTGAGGTGTTAGTGAGGTGTTAGTGAGGTGTTAGTGAGGTGTTAATCAGATGTTAGTGACCCTCAGTCCGGCTCATTAACATCTGACGGGGGAAATGTAGATGTTTTTCAGTGGTGAGCATCACTGTGAGTTTTGGACCACAGATTTATTTTCTAAACATGTCGGGGCTCGTTGGTCAGGAAGTGTGTTTAGAGTTGTGGTTTCTGAAGAAACAGAGCTTTATTCTGAAGGGACCACACACACTTCCTGTCTGATACTAGTGTGTTCTTACCAAAATAATGTAAAACTCAAAGTTAACTTGTTTTTGTGTCTCTATGAAGTCTTCTTGTGTCTTTGTTGTAGTGACTTTGTGTCGTTTTGTGTCTGTTTGAAGATTAAATGTGTTTGTAGAAATGTTTTGACTTTTTATTTATGTTGTGTATTTGTTGACTCTTTGTAGTCATTTTGAGTCTCTTTGAAGTCATTTTGAGTCTCTTTGAAGTCATTTTGAGTCTCTTTGTAGTCATTTTGAGTCTCTTTGTAGTCTCTTTGAAGTCATTTTTGAGTCTCTTTGTAGTCATTTTGAGTCTCTTTGAAGTCATTTTGAGTCTCTTTGAGTCTCTTTGAAGTCATTTTGAGTCTCTTTGAAGTCATTTTGAGTCTCTTTGTAGTCATTTTGAGTCTCTTTGTAGTCTCTTTGAAGTCATTTTGAGTCTCTTTGTAGTCATTTTGAGTCTCTTTGAAGTCATTTTGAGTCTCTTTGTAGTCTCTTTGAAGTCATTTTGAGTCTCTTTGTAGTCATTTTGAGTCTCTTTGAAGTCATTTTCAGTCTCTTTGTAGTAATTTTGAGTCTCTTTGAAGTCATTTTGAGTCTCTTTGTAGTCATTTTGAGTCTCTTTGTAGTCATTTTGAGTCTCTTTGTAGTCTCTTTGAAGTCATTTTGAGTCTCTTTGTAGTCATTTTGAGTCTCTTTGAAGTCATTTTGAGTCTCTTTGTAGTCTCTTTGTAGTCATTTTGAGTCTCTTTGTAGTCTCTTTGATGTCATTTTGAGTCTCTTTGTAGTCTCTTTGTAGTCATTTTGAGTCTCTTTGAAGTGATTTTGAGTCTCTTTGTAGTCTCTTTGTAGTCATTTTGAGTCTCTTTGAAGTCATTTTGAGTCTCTTTGTAGTCTCTTTTTAGTCATTTTGAGTCTCTTCATCGTAGTTTTGCATCTGATTTTGGTCAAATCCAGCCATAATATTTCATTTTTTGTCTCTTTGTAGTCGTTACATTTCTGTTTGAAGATGTAATTTGTCTCTTCATAGTCGTTTATAGTGTCTTTGATTTAGCTGGTGTGTGTGTGTGTGTGTGTGTGTGTGTGTGTGTGTGTGTGTGTGTGTGTGTGTGTGTGTGTGTGTGTGTGTGTGTGTGTGTGTGTGTGTGTGTGTGTGTGTGTGATGGATCTGCTGACAGGAGGTGAGGATGGATGCTTTCACTCCTGCAACCGCCAGATATAAACTGTAGATATCAAACTAAAACAAGGGCGGGGAAACACCTGGGGAGGAACACTGACAGAAACATACAATAATGACTTTGGATCAGGGATGTCCAAACTACTTTTTGAATCGGCCCTCAGCAAATTAAAAAAGTCTAATGAAATATGGCTCACAAATGGAACTTCTGCTTGTCTTGTATTGTATTGTACTTCTTAACGTCTTAAGCCCCACGGACCCGGTTCCGAGGCCGAAATCGCATCATTTGCAGGAAACAACGTCTAAGGAACCTTAATATTTAATAAACTATGAATATTTTATATCCATATAACGGGAAAAAACTAATTTAACTGATCTTTTTCATTTATTTATTTTAAAACAACACATAATGCTAACAGTGAGCCTCTGAATTAGCCCCGACCGAAAAATGCTAACCTATTACTGCACCGAAAATCACTCCTAGCTCCCTTATTACTTATCCTAGCTGCACATCCAACATATCGTTTATGATCGCAAGGAGACACAGAATCTAACGGTGGCCACCTCAACACTGAAAGATACAAACTCGCGACGTTATCAACAAAAACGTACATCAAAACATGTGGCGCTAGGTAGCCTAAAACGCTAACATGGCTTACCTTGGTTTTGTCTGGTCTAAACTCTTCAATGGCATTACAACGATAACAACGCTGCTGTAGTGAATCCATAGGTTAATCCAATGTGACTGCGTCCCTTTGAAATGTTCTGATAATCTATAAGCAAAAAAACTGCAATTCCGTATTCAAATATCAGAGCAGGGATATTCCTACACTCTGCAGAAAGATTGCAAGCGCAAAGACGGAACCTTTTTTTTAACATGAGTGTGTGCGGGACGATTTCCCTTCGATTCTATTGGCTCTAACGGTCAGGAAGAGATGTCACATGTGAAAATCGAAGAAGGGGGGCCAGAGATATGGAAAATCCACCCAAATGGCCCCAGAAGTGTTTTTTTTTGCTAAACCTCTCTAAAAAGGTCAAATATCACTTGTTTTGCATCAATCTTGATACAGGGTACTTATGTTGTACTTTGGATTCCCAAAGCTTTTAGTCTACCTTACCATCATCCAAGGTTAGTTTTCACATGGGCACGGGAAGGGGGGTGCTGAGGGCGCTGCAGCGGAGCTCCCCTGTCTGAATTATTATTTGACGGTTATTGCTGCTCCCGCTGAGCATCATCTGTGTAATATGTAGCCAATAAATTCCACACTGTTGGTAAAATAATATTTTGGCCTGCCCCGAATGTTTTTTCTGTAGCACCGGACAATTCTACCTCAATAATATAATACATTAACCGTGCTTTACGTGAACCTCATCATGACACTAGAGAGGACGGCAGGACTGTAATTTCCCGTGTTCAGTGAATGCAACAGAGGCAAGACACCAGACCAATCAGAGAGTTGCATGGAAATAAAAGTGTGCTTGTGTCATTCAAACTCGTGTGTGTGTGTGTTTGTGTGTGTGTGTGTGTGTGTGTGTGTGTGTGTGTGTGTGTGTGTGTGTGTGTGTGTGTGTGTGTGTGTGTGTGTGTGTGTGTGTGTGTGTGGAAATAGCGCATTTAGTGTGTGTGAGAGAGGGAGAGAGAGAGAGAGAGAGAGAGAGAGAGAGAGAGAGAGGGACCGGTGCCAGCAGCAGGGACCGTGTTGTTAGCATCTGGTTAGCTAGCTGCACTAACGGACATAAGGAGCTGTTTGTTCCACAACAAGCTGGAGGAGAGTCCTCCCCTCTCAGACTGAGAGGCTCAGGTGAGCTAAAGGACTCTGAGTGTTTAGATAGTTAACTTTAGTCTAAGTTATCTCAGTGGGTCTCAAACGGTTTGGTCACAAATTATTCAAAAGATTATTCCGCGGCACACTTTCATATGATCATTATCGTTATAAAAAAAACAAGGGAATAAAGGAAAAACAGTTATGAAATAATATATGGCAGTAAAACAAGAATACAGTTTGAAAGGGGAGTGATTTGTAAAATATCCATAAAGAAAAAGAACATCTGCTTACAGTTGTGTTTCATCTGGTGTTGAGAGATGGATCCATAGATCTCTTCATGTTGCTCTCAAAGTGCAGCAGATTGATGCTTTCACTTCAATATTTAAAAAAAATCTTCCCGGGGGAGCATGCCCCCGGACCCCCCTAGAGGAGGTGAGGACCCCCCTAGAGGAGGCCCCTAGAGGAGGTGAGGACCCCTCCCCACTCGTACTAAATAGCACTTTACCCCTGCCTATATGCCGTGAGCTGATTATCGAGCCTTCGTTGTAGCAGTCTGGTGCACTGTGTGTTTGCGTGTGGGAGTGCTTTTGTGCGTGCTCTATAGTGCCCGTAATAGTGTTCACTGGAGTCCAGCACCTCAGCACCCCCTCTCAAAATACCTTCCCGCGCCTCTGAGTTTTCACTATAAGTACAAAATATGTTTTGGACGGACACTATAATTTACAGTTTCTTACTGTGTTCAATCTGAATTTACTTTAAAATAAAAAACATCTCTATTGATTCTGACTCTTCTGCATCGAACTCACAGGTTCATCGTTACTTTGAGAAACAGGATTATTCATTTAACCCTTTTAGAAGGGAAGATGGGGATATACTGTATGTTCTAATATATTACACAGTATTCATGTGTTAATAATCACATGTTTCAAATAAATTCAGTCAATTAAAGATGAAATCATTTTCTAACAAATCTAAGTTGATATATATCAACCTTGAAATACCCTTAATGTTTCCTCTTCTCATCATCAGTGTGAAGCTTCTGTTTGAAGAGATGAGCTGCTGACGAGAGAAAGGAAACCCTCTGGAGAGCGGTTTGTTTCTGACAGCAGATTCAAGTATCATTTACCTTCATTAGATCGATTTAACTTATAACTGAAGTTATGAGGCGATAACCCTCTGGTGAGCGGCCCAGAGCTTTGTTTGTGTGACCCTCGGTGAAAAAGGTTTGGACCTGATTTCAAGGCTTTTCTGCAGGAAACATATGGTGACACATAGCCTGTAAAGTCAGGAGCGAGGGTCCCACACCCAGGTAGGGTGCCACACCCAGGTAGGGTCACACGCCCAGGTAGGGTCACACGCCCAGGTAGGGTCACACGCCCAGGTAGGGTCACACACCCAGGTAGGGTCACACGCCCAGGTAGGGTCACACGCCCAGGTAGGGTCCCACGCCCAGGTAGGGTCACACACCCAGGTAGGGTCACACGCCCAGGTAGGGTGCCACGCCCAGGTAGGGTCCCACACCCAGGTAGGGTCCCACGCCCAGGTAGGGTCACACGCCCAGGTAGGGTCACACGCCCAGGTAGGGTCCCACACCCAGGTAGGGTCACACGCCCAGGTAGGGTCACACGCCCAGGTAGGGTCCCACACCCAGGTAGGGTCACACGCCCAGGTAGGGTCCCACGCCCAGGTAGGGTCCCACACCCAGGTAGGGTGCCACGCCCAGGTAGGGTCACACGCCCAGGTAGGGTCACACGCCCAGGTAGGGTCACACGCCCAGGTAGGGTCACATGCCCAGGTAGGGTCCCACGCCCAGGTAGGGTCACACGCCCAGGTAGGGTCACACGCCCAGGTAGGGTCACACGCCCAGGTAGGGTCACACGCCCAGGTAGGGTCACACGCCCAGGTAGGGTCACACGCCCAGGTAGGGTCCCACGCCCAGGTAGGGTCCCAATACGTTTCCCTTTTGGTTAACATGATTTCAAAGTGAGGGTATCAGCAGATCTGCAGATCAGAGGGGTTTCTGCAGGATCACTGGCTCCCCCTGCACGGACAGCTTGTTCCTGCTCAGGCCCAGCTGGTCCCACACTCGCTGCGTCACGGGAGAAACAAACAGGTGTTCAGAGTGAAATCCTGCCGCTCTTTGAAGCTCTGAATCACTGACATCTCCCTCGCCTCGTCGTTGTTTCTCTTCTCGTCGCATTAATCCTCTCTTCATCTCCGTCCTTACAACAACAGCGCCTCGCACAAACCAATACATGGAAAGGTTTGATTTCCTCCGACGCTGCCAAACTCCACAGAGATGTTTTTCCTCGGGGCGTTTCCACTATTGATCTTAAATATCGGAGAGGGAGGGAACCATAACAGATAAGAGCGGGCGAGGTGAGGATCGCTTCAAAGGGTTTCGAGTCGGGCTAAAGACGCTCGTAGCACAATGTTTATCAATGAGTCACTGCGGAGAACAGGAGGAGGAGAAGGAGGAGAAGGAGGAGGAGGAGGAGGAGGAGGAGGAGGAGAAGGAGAAGGAGAAGTTCAGCTCAGAGGCAGGAATCAGGAACAGGAGGAGGAGAAGGAGAAGGAGGAGGAGGAGAACAGGAGGAGGAGAAGGAGGAGAAGGAGGAGGAGGATGAGAAGGAGAAGGAGGAGGAGGAGGAGGAGGAGGAGGAGAAGGAGGAGGAGCAGGAGGAGGAGGAGGAGAAGTTCAGCTCAGAGGCAGGAATCAGGAACAGGAGGCGATAATATCAAGGATTTATACAGCAGGTCATTTAGAGAAGAGCTGCAAGACGGCGGAACAGATGAGAAATGACGACAAAGAAGCTCAGAAAGTCCACGGAGAGATGCAGAGCGTAGAAGTGAGGACAACCAGCGACAACATGAACACAAAACATCGTGCATCAAGGTGCAAAATGACTACGAAGTGAGACAATGACATGCATCGTGAGGCACATTGAGCACAAAGTGACACATTGAGCACAAAGTGAGGCATTGAGCACAAAGTGAGGCATTGAGCACAAAGTGAGACATTGAGCACAAAGTGACACATTGAGCTCAAAGTGAGGCATTGAGCACAAAGTGACACATTGAGCACAAAGTGACACATTGAGCACAAAGTGGCACATTGAGCACAAAGTGACACATTGAGCACAAAGTGAGGCATTGAGCACAAAGTGAGGCATTGAGCACAAAGTGAGACATTGAGCACAAAGTGACACATTGAGCTCAAAGTGAGGCATTGAGCACAAAGTGACACATTGAGCACAAAGTGAGGCATTGAGCACAAAGTGACACATTGAGCTCAAAGTGAGGCATTGAGCACAAAGTGACACATTGAGCACAAAGTGAGACATTGAGCACAAAGTGACACATTGAGCACAAAGTGACACATTGAGCACAAAGTGAGACATTGAGCACAAAGTGACACATTGAGCACAAAGTGACACATTGAGCACAAAGTGACACATTGAGCACAAAGTGAGGCATTGAGCACAAAGTGACACATTGAGCACAAAGTGACACATTGAGCACAAAGTGAGACATTGAGCACAAAGTGACACATTGAGCACAAAGTGACACATTGAGCACAAAGTGAGCCATTGAGCACAAAGTGACACATTGAGCACAAAGTGAGACATTGAGCACAAAGTGACACATTGAGCACAAAGTGACACATTGAGCACAAAGTGACACATTGAGCACAAAGTGAGCCATTGAGCACAAAGTGACACATTGAGCACAAAGTGAGACATTGAGCACAAAGTGAGACATTGAGCACAAAGTGACACATTGAGCACAAAGTGACACATTGAGCACAAAGTGAGCCATTGAGCACAAAGTGACACATTGAGCACAAAGTGAGACATTGAGCACAAAGTGACACATTGAGCACAAAGTGAGGCATTGAGCACAAAGTGAGACATTGAGCACAAAGTGAGACATTGAGCACAAAGTGACACATTGAGCACAAAGTGAGGCATTGAGCACAAAGTGACACATTGAGCACAAAGTGAGACATTGAGCACAAAGTGAGGCATTGAGCACAAAGTGACACATTGAGCACAAAGTGAGACATTGAGCTCAAAGTGACACATTGAGCACAAAGTGACACATTGAGCACAAAGTGAGACATTGAGCACAAAGTGAGGCATTGAGCACAAAGTGAGACATTGAGCACAAAGTGACACATTGAGCACAAAGTGAGACATTGAGCACAAAGTGAGACATTGAGCACAAAGTGACACATTGAGCACAAAGTGAGGCATTGAGCACAAAGTGACACATTGAGCACAAAGTGACACATTGAGCACAAAGTGAGCCATTGAGCACAAAGTGACACATTGAGCACAAAGTGAGACATTGAGCACAAAGTGACACATTGAGCACAAAGTGACACATTGAGCACAAAGTGACACATTGAGCACAAAGTGACACATTGAGCACAAAGTGAGCCATTGAGCACAAAGTGACACATTGAGCACAAAGTGAGACATTGAGCACAAAGTGACACATTGAGCACAAAGTGACACATTGAGCACAAAGTGACACATTGAGCACAAAGTGAGCCATTGAGCACAAAGTGACACATTGAGCACAAAGTGAGGCATTGAGCACAAAGTGAGACATTGAGCACAAAGTGAGACATTGAGCACAAAGTGACACATTGAGCACAAAGTGAGGCATTGAGCACAAAGTGACACATTGAGCACAAAGTGAGACATTGAGCACAAAGTGAGGCATTGAGCACAAAGTGACACATTGAGCACAAAGTGAGACATTGAGCACAAAGTGACACATTGAGCACAAAGTGAGACACATTGAGCTCAAAGTGACACATTGAGCACAAAGTGACACATTGAGCACAAAGTGAGGCATTGAGCACAAAGTGAGACATTGAGCACAAAGTGACACATTGAGCACAAAGTGAGACATTGAGCACAAAGTGAGGCATTGAGCACAAAGTGAGGCATTGAGCACAAAGTGAGGCATTGAGCACAAAGTGAGACATTGAGCACAAAGTGACGCATTGAGCACAAAGTGAGGCATTGAGCACAAAGTGAGGCATTGAGCACAAAGTGAGACATTGAGCACAAAGTGAGACATTGAGCACAAAGTGAGACATTGAGCTCAAAGTGACACATTGAGCACAAAGTGACACATTGAGCACAAAGTGAGGCATTGAGCACAAAGTGAGACATTGAGCACAAAGTCAGGCCTGCAACCAGAGACAAAACAACTACAGAGAGATTCAAAACATGACCGATGCAAAGCGACATGAAGACGTAGAAAAGTGTCATCAAACAGATCTGCAGACGGACACAAGTTGATGCAAAATATGAACGACAAAACTTCCCAAAGTATTAACAAAGTGCACAAACACTAAAGGACACGCACCATGAGCACAGAGTGAGACAAAAGCCTTGATGCAGAAACACACGACTCAAAAGGTCAACAGATGTCATACGACTAAAGACACAGAGGGACCACCGTCTCCATCTTGTCTCTATGCATCTGTGTCTCTGGTGTTTCTATAACAGGGGCTTTCTGACTTCACACGAAGTCTCCTCCGTTCTGCTGCGTTTCAGAGCGCTCTGCAGAAAGGAAGCTCTGGTTCCAGTTACAGAGAGCCTCGGTTCCCACGCGTCACCGGAGCTTCAGCCGGGCCAAGTGGTGAGAAAACAAACGTCCATTAAGCGAGAGCTTGGCAGTGTTTCCTGGGACAGGCGGACGCTATCTGCCCTCCATCTCTGTTTGTCCTCACCCTGTTCTCACCGAGAGGGAGGCGTGAGAACAGAAACAAAAGCACATCAATCAGTCAGCGTGCTGAGGATCCTCAAGTGTTCTCATATTCTCCTCACTCAGCTCCTCGGAGTGATGGACGGGCTGCCGGGGGCTCGTAAGGAAGAGGGTCTGGAGGAAGAGGAAGGGCACAGAGACCCTGGAGTACAGAGAGAGACGCAACAAGGACAAATGACTACAAAGAGACACAACATGACTGTTAGTGTTGCAGTTGTTGTTGTTGTTGTTGTTGTTGTTGTTGTTGTTGTTGTGTGGTAGGCAAGAAGCTAGGTAAGACTGTAGATAGGTGGTAGGTTAGAAGGTAAGATGATAGGTAAGTACAAAGGTAGGAAAGGAGGTAGGAAAGGAGGTAGGTATAAAGGTAAACAGGTTGTGGGTGGGTAGGATGCTAAGTAAGGAAGCTGGTTCACAGGCAAGGAGCTAAGTAGGTAGGTAACAAGATGCATAACAAGGTAGTTAGGTAGGTAGATAACAAGGAAGGTCGGTACCTGTGGGGCAGTATTTGTACCTGTAGTGCAGTACTTGTACCTGTAGTGCAGTATTTGTACCTGTACTTGTACCTGTAGTGCAGTATTTGTACCTGTACTTGTACCTGTAGTGCAGTACTTGTACCTGTAGTGCAGTATTTGTACCTGTACTTGTACCTGTAGTGCAGTATTTGTACCTGCACTTGTACCTGTAGCTCAGTATTTGTACCTGTACTTGTACCTGTAATGCAGTATTTGTACCTGTAGCGCAGTATTTGTACCTGCACTTGTACCTGTAGTGCAGTATGTGTACCTGCACTTGTACCTGTAGCTCAGTATTTGTACCTGTACTTGTACCTGTAGAGCAGTATTTGTACCTGTAGCGCAGTATTTGTACCTGCACTTGTACCTGTA
>JAPTMU010000245.1:256746-261746 GCA_028583405.1 Pogonophryne albipinna
GTGGTCGGTAAATGGTAGGTAAGGAGAAAGAAGGTAGGGAGGAAACAAGGAAGCTAGGTGTTAGGCAGGTAGGAAAGGAAGTGGTATAAAGGAAGGTAGGTAGAACAGAGTGGAGTCTGTTAACTCGTCTTCATCATATGGGGTTAGAGATCTGAGATCCACAAACACATGGTGGACAAAAACAAAAAGTGTTCACAAACGCCTGATCGTTAGAGACTCACACATTCCTTTTGTTTTTCTTTGTAAACTAATTATGGTTTTCAAAGATCTTTTTTTATTTGTGAAAATATGTTTGCGTATTTGCAGATCCGTTTTACATTTGAACATTTCTTTTTGTGAGTTTGCAAATCTTTTCAAAGCATCTGTGGAAGGAGTTTCACATTTACACACAAATAGTTGTTATGTTCACACAATGGAGGGACGCTGAGGTCAGCAGTTTCCCAACACCACCTCAAACCCTTCCAGAGCGTTCCTGCTCTCTCTTCACACCTCGCTCTGAAGAACAGCTGTGAAAACCTGGAGGAAACCAGACGTCTTTAAAGGTCCCATGTCACGGCCATTTCTCCTGATCATAGTTCCATCGTTGAGGTCGACTGGAATAGATTCACATTGTTCAATGTTCCAAACTCTCAGTGGTTTCTCACAGCCTCTCTGTAGAGTCTGTGTCCTACACGGCTTGTTGGAGCTCCTGCCCTAACCCTGCTCTGATTGGTCGGGACGTTGCGAGGCTCGTTGCGAGGCTCGTTGCGAGGCTCGTTGCTGCTCGTCGCCGGACAGGTTTCCGGGTCGGCGATACAGCGAGACACGGCGAAACTCATCCTGAGCACACAAACACTCACAGCCGAAGTAAACACAATAAGTGTGGCTTGATACTGAGTCAGAAAAAGGTTTATAGCGCTGTGAGGGTCTGCGGAGAGCGTTTCTCCAACATCCCACCTCGTCTATTACCAACGTTCAGGGAGCTCCAATGGGACGCCCTGTTAGTTAGCCAAGGGGTCCTGGTGAGTGAGGGGCTCCGCGGTCACAGAACCCAGGAAGCAAACTATGGACCAACGAGGCGTTCTGGGGCAGCAGGTAATAACCGGAAAAGCATGACATGGCCTTTAAACAAAGATATTGCGTCTCACAGCCAAGGACACGTCGCTGTGGGGATCATCTAATAACCAGAGTCTCAGAGACTTTGAGGTGATCTTTGTTATCATTAATAGAGGTTCATCTGTGCCGATGATTCAAGGCTCGTGGATATTTTGGGCCTCCGGACGAAGTTTAAATGTCACGTTCGAGTCTTCACGATGAAAAGGGCAAACGTCCTCAGACACTGATCCAATGTTTACCCCCTGCAGATTCCTGACGGTGTGTTCAGGGACCTCTGGTTTCAGTGATTAATCTGATTAACCTCTGTGTGAGAGCAACAGGCTGACAGCAGGACACTGTGAGACTGTAGAGATTAAAGTCGGTTAAAAAACAGACTATTATTTGATATATTTATCGAGTATGAGAATATATTCTGATCAAACACCTTTCTCATCTCGGCATATCTGAGCTTTTTTCTGGCAAATTTGGGACTATTTTGTGGGAAATACTGATCATTTTAATTTTTTTAAATAACAGCGTTAATATCAGAGAACATCCACGTACGTTTACGACTTACATTTCAGAAAATATCCACGTTGTTTTTCAGTAAATGTTTGACTTTTTCTTATAATTCCGATTTTTTTCTTGTGTATTTGTGACTTTTCTCAAATATATTCCGACTTTAATGTCACAGAATATCAGATGTTGTTCTTGTAAATGATAACTTTGATTGTAAAGAATATCTGAACGTCCGATGCACACCTTCAAACCCGGAAAACATTCATGTTTTTTTCCAGTAAATTCTCTTTAATCCCAGTTTCTCCTCTGATTGCAACCTCCTTCCTGAGCGCTGACATGTATCATGTTGCCTCCCAAACAAGCGACAGGAAGTGATGACTCGTGCAGACGACAGGAAGTGAGAGTGTTTCTCCGCTAACATCACAGCGCTGACCTCTGACCCCCCGCTGTGACTCAACCTCTACTGAGGGAACGAGAGGAAAAAGACGAGGTTCAAAGAGAATTGGGTGCAAACGTTTAGAAACGTAACCGTGTTGTTTTAACTCCCTGAGTGCATGTTGCTTCTTCCACTTTCACCTCGAGATTTAGACTCTTATTAGATTTCTAGTTATTTTTAATTAGATTTTTGGGGATTTTGATATTTTGATTTTTTTCAATTTTCTTTGGATTTAGATTTTATTTTAAGATTATATTTAATTTACATATATTTTTTTATTTATATATGTTTTAGATTTGGATCTTTTTGACTCCACAAATATGAAAATGGTGTTTTTTATCACTGTGAGAATACAACCCTTCTTCGAGCACACAAGTTGTTTTCTACCACTTTCACCTCATGAGCGCCAAAGTCAGAAGGAAATCTTCAACACTCCAGAAAACAGACCATCCGAGGAGCACCTGAATGCAACACGAACCGGCGAAGATTTAAACGTATTTCAGATTCCAGTTTGTATGGAAACGGTATTTGTGGTTGTACTAAAACATAAAATACATCCAAGGGACCCTGAATGCACCACGGCCCTGAATGCACCACGGCCCTGAATGCACCACGGCCCTGAATGCACCATGACCCTGAATGCACCACGGTCCTTTTTACTTACTTGATGCTGGCAGTGCATTTTAAATAAAGTGTGTTTGCACCGGGAGTATTTCCATGTTGTACCACGACTTCAAACTCATGAACAAACCACACTTGGAAAATGGGACCAGCCTGTTGGAACAACATGTTTTTGTTTTTTTCAATTTAGATTTTATTCGATTTTATTTTAATTTGATTTTTCTACGATTAAGAATTTATTTTTAAATTTATTTTTATGATTAAACATTTTAGACTTATATGTTTTAGATTTGGATATTTTGAGTGTCAGACGCACCATTTTTCCTTCATGGAGGTCTGAGATTATTTAGTTTGACTTCATAACGTTATGGAGATTCCAGGTTAGCTGCCTGGGAACAACCCTTCCAGTATTCAGGGTCTCATCAGCTGTTTCTGAGGGTCTCACCGTAGTTCCCACAGTTCCTCTCTAACAGGTGCAGATGAAGCTGAGCCGCTCTCTTTGCTTTAGATCAGAAGCTGAACTGCACCAACAAACACCTCCAGAGACATTCAGAGATATTCACAGCATGGTGAGTTAGTTACAGGGCAGAGGTTCACTTCGAACAGATGTGTTTTCAGTCAATGGGGAGTTCTTCCACCAATCAGGAGCCAGAAGAACTACTAGAGAGAAACACAGGTGAGCACTCAGGTCATCAAACAGAGACAGGAAGTAACGAGAGACACTTTCAAAATAAAACAGGGAAAACTCACACGGATCAAAACGTCCGTGTTCTTTGGTGAGTTGTAAAATAAACCACACATAAAAAGCCTCTGATTGAGTTCGGTAACAAAGCTGAGTTTAGTCCTTAGTTTGAGTCGTTATGGTTTGAAAGCCTCAGCGAAATGATGTGTAAAGTCTTTAGGACTTGATGCCCAGGACTTTGACCGATCACAGTACTTTCTGTGTGGGTTTGAAAGTACGTGCTCTCAGTAAAAGTTCCCCGGTGAACTCTAATTAGTGCAGGACTCACACTGAGTGCATCTGAAGCCTCTGAATGCCATCCGGCCTCATGAAGCTTTATCTTCATCCCTGAGTCACGCTCACATCGCTCCTCGTCTTCATCACATGCACTGAAGAAGAAGAAGATCACCCCGACGCCCCCGAGAAATTAAACGTCTGTTGGTGACTCACAGCTGGAGGAATCAGGAAGTCCCTCGCTGCTCAGAAACCTGCAGAGAGGGACTTCACGTGGCGGGGTGTGACTTCCTGTTAATGTGAGGAGACGTCTGTTATTTAAGGGATTCAGCAGTCTCAGAAGCACACTTAGGAGGCTGCCTTCAAAGACAAGAAACATCAGTTTAGAACTCGTTATTTTGTGATGTTTACACGATTTCATAATGATTTTATCTTCGGTTTTTGCACCATTTATTTTCTTAGAATTTGCATTTTTTAAACAATTTTCCCAATTTCTGACTTAATTAAACCGATATGTATACGCAGAGTTAGAGCAACATGTAGAGTACTTAAAGGTCCCGTGTCATGCTGTTCCGGTTCTGACCCGTCCCCTTGTGTTCTGTAGCTTCTGACCCATCCCCTTGTGTTCTGAAGCTTCTGACCCGTCTCCTGGTGTTCTGTAGCTTCTGACCCATCCCCTTGTGTTCTGAAGCTTCTGACCCGTCCCCTTGTGTTCTGAAGCTTCTGACCCGTCCCCTTGTGTTCTGTAGCTTCTGACCCGTCCCCTTGTGTTCTGTAGCTTCTGACCCGTCCCCTTGTGTTCTGTAGCTTCTGACCCGTCCCCTTGTGTTCTGAAGCTTCTGACCCGTCCCCTTGTGTTCTGTAGCTTCTGACCCATCCCCTTGTGTTCTGTAGCTTCTGACCCGTCCCCTTGTGTTCTGTAGCTTCTTACCCGTCCCCTTGTGTTCTGTAGCTTCTGACCCGTCCCCTTGTGTTCTGTAGCTTCTGACCCGTCCCCTTGTGTTCTGTAGCTTCTGACCCGTCCCCTTGTGTTCTGTAGCTTCTGACCCGTCCCCTGGTGTTCTGTAGCTTCTGACCCGTCCCCTTGTGTTCTGTAGCTTCTGACCCGTCCCCTGGTGTTCTGTAGCTTCTGACCCGTCCCCTGGTGTTCTGTAGCTTCTGACCCGTCCCCTTGTGTTCTGTAGCTTCTGACCCGTCCCCTGGTGTTCTGTAGCTTCTGACCCGTCCCCTTGTGTTCTGTAGCTTCTGACCCGTCCCCTGGTGTTCTGTAGCTTCTGACCCGTCCCCTTGTGTTCTGTAGCTTCTGACCCGTCCCCTTGTGTTCTGTAGCTTCTGACCCGTCCCCTTGTGTTCTGTAGCTTCTGACCCGTCCCCTGGTGTTCTGTAGCTTCTGAC
>JAPTMU010000245.1:264246-299246 GCA_028583405.1 Pogonophryne albipinna
CTCTCTCTCTCTCCCTCTCTCTCTCTATCTCTCTACCTATCTCTCTCTCTCTCTATCTCTCTCCCTCTACCTATCTATCTCTCTCTCTATCTCCCTCTCTCTATCTCTCTCTCCCTATCTCCCTCTCTCTCTCTCTCTACCTATCCCTCTCTATCTCTCTCTCTCTCTCTCCCTCTCTCTCTCTATCTCTCTACCTATCTCTCTCTCTCTCTATCTCTCTCCCTCTACCTATCTATCTCTCTCTCTATCTCCCTCTCTCTATCTCTCTCTCCCTATCTCCCTCTCTCTCTCTCTCTACCTATCCCTCTCTATCTCTCTCCCTATCTCTCGCTCTCTCCACCTCTCCCTCTCTCTCTACCTATCTCTCTCTCTCTCTATCCCTCTACCTCTCTCTCTCTCTATCTCCCTCTACCTATCTCTCTCTCCCTCTCTCTCTCTCCCTCTCTCTCTCTCCCTCTCTCTCTCTCTCTCCCTCTCTCTCTCTCCCTCTCTCTCTCTCTCTCTCTCTCTCTCTCTCTCTCTACCTATCTCTCTCTCTCTCCCTCTCTCTCTCTCTCTCTCTCTCTCTCTCTCTACCTATCTCTCTCTCCCTCTCTCTCTCTCTCTCTCTCTCTCTCTCTCTCTCTCTCTCTCTCTCTCTCTCTACCTATCTCTCTCTCTCTCCCTCTCTCTCTCTCTCTCTCTCTCTCTCTCTACCTATCTCTCTCTCCCTCTCTCTCTCTCTCTCCCTCTCTCTCTATCCCTCTCTCTCTCTCTCTCCCTCTCTCTCTCTCCCTCTCTCTCTCTCTCTCTCTCTCTCTCTCTCTCTCTACCTATCTCTCTCTCTCTCCCTCTCTCTCTCTCTCTCTCTCTCTCTCTCTCTACCTATCTCTCTCTCTCTCTCCCTCTCTCTCTCTCCCTCTCTCTCTCTCTCTCAGAGGTTAAATGAAAGTAAATGTGTGGAAACCAAACAGAAGGATTTCACTGGAGATATTAGTAGATGTTGAAATTATATATATTTGATTGATATATATGTTGCAGATATAAATGTCCACAATGAGGCGTGTTCCTCTCAGACAGGAAGTGGAAGCGTCTCTCTGGAACGCATCAGCTGTTATTTATGATGAATCTAACTCAGTTACTAACAGCTGATTAGCGACGAGCCGTTTCCCAGAATCCTCCTGATGTTATTTTCCCTTTTCTCCTTCTGGGTCGCTCAGCTTCAGCCTCGGGGACGTGGATTTACTCAACACTCATTTCAACTTTTAATCTCTTGAAGCGTGGGAGGGTTGTGTGAGAAGAGAAGACAAGACAAGAGACAAGACGAGAAGACAAGAGAAGAGACGAGAAGAGACGAGAAGAGATGAGACTAGACGAGAAGAGAAGAGAAGACAAGACAAGAGAAGAGACGACAAGAGAAGAGACGAGAAGAGACGAGAAGACAAGACAAGAGAAGAGATGAGACAAGACGAGAAGACAAGAGAAGAGACGAGAAGAGAAGAGACGAGAAGAGACAAGAAGAGAAGACAAGACAAGAGAAGAGACGAGAAGAGAAGAGACGAGAAGAGACGAGAAGACAAGACAAGAGAAGAGATGAGACGGGACGAGAAGACAAGAGAAGAGACGAGAAGACAAGAGACGAGAAGACAAGAGAAGAGACAAGACTAGACGAGAAGAGAAGAGACGAGAAGACAAGACAAGAGAAGAGACGACAAGAGAAGAGACGAGAAGAGACGAGAAGATAAGACAAGAGAAGAGATGAGACAAGACGAGAAGACAAGAGAAGAGACGAGAAGAGAAGAGACGAGAAGAGACAAGAAGAGAAGACAAGACAAGAGAAGAGACGAGAAGAGAAGAGACGAGAAGAGACGAGAAGACAAGACAAGAGAAGAGATGAGACAAGACGAGAAGACAAGAGAAGAGACGAGAAGACAAGACAAGAGAAGAGATGAGAAGAGAAGAGACGAGAAGAGACAAGAAGAGAAGACAAGACAAGAGAAGAGATGAGACAAGACGAGAAGACAAGAGAAGAGACGAGAAGACAAGACAAGAGAAGAGATGAGAAGAGAAGAGACGAGAAGAGAAGAGACGAGAAGACAAGACAAGAGAAGAGACGACAAGAGAAGAGACGAGAAGAGACGAGAAGATAAGACAAGAGAAGAGATGAGACAAGACGAGAAGACAAGAGAAGAGACGAGAAGAGAAGAGACGAGAAGAGACAAGAAGAGAAGACAAGACAAGAGAAGAGACGAGAAGAGAAGAGACGAGAAGAGACGAGAAGACAAGACAAGAGAAGAGATGAGACGGGACGAGAAGACAAGAGAAGAGACGAGAAGACAAGACAAGAGAAGAGATGAGAAGAGAAGAGACGAGAAGAGACAAGAAGAGAAGACAAGACAAGAGAAGAGACGACAAGAGAAGAGACGAGAAGAGACGAGAAGACAAGACAAGAGAAGAGATGAGACGGGACGAGAAGACAAGAGAAGAGACGAGAAGACAAGAGACGAGAAGACAAGAGAAGAGACGAGACTAGACGAGAAGAGAAGAGACGAGAAGACAAGACAAGAGCAGAGACGACAAGAGAAGAGACGAGAAGAGACGAGAAGATAAGACAAGAGAAGAGATGAGACAAGACGAGAAGACAAGAGAAGAGACGAGAAGAGAAGAGACGAGAAGAGACAAGAAGAGAAGACAAGACAAGAGAAGAGACGAGAAGAGAAGAGACGAGAAGAGACGAGAAGACAAGACAAGAGAAGAGATGAGACGGGACGAGAAGACAAGAGAAGAGACGAGAAGACAAGACAAGAGAAGAGATGAGAAGAGAAGAGACGAGAAGAGACAAGAAGAGAAGACAAGACAAGAGAAGAGACGACAAGAGAAGAGACGAGAAGAGACGAGAAGACAAGACAAGAGAAGAGATGAGACGGGACGAGAAGACAAGAGAAGAGACGAGAAGACAAGACAAGAGACGAGAAGACAAGGCAAGAGAAGACAAGAGAAGAGACGAGAAGAGAAGAAGTACTTCATTGATCCCAAAGTGTTTGCGTTGCAGCAGCATGAAAACACAAGGTATCGAACATTAGAGAAATTAAAAGACTAGAAATAAACAATCCAGAATGTGAACATAGGGTTAAAAAATATACACGTGGAAATACAAATGACCAGTAACATCAGCAGGAAGTACATGAAGTGTGCAAAGAATGGATTATGGAATATTAGATCATTATTTAATGTCTTTAACGTCTCTCATGTCTTTAATGTCTCTCACGTCTCCAGGGGCGGCGCCAGGGGGGAGATAGGGGCTGAAGCACCCCCCAGGATTGCCAAAGCACCCCCAAAGCACCCCCAAGAAATATGTTTTTTTTTGTTTTTTTCGAAAATTATTATTATTATTTTTATTAAATTAGAACAATTATTAATTACATCAATGCAAATGTGAAACAAATAAATGTTTGACCAAAAACATAGAGCCAACACAGGTGATATGATTAGGCCAATGGCCAGCACCCATTAGATTTTTGACCTACCCATAGGCTAAATTACTTTGTGACACTTGAGTGACTTCCTGTTAGCTGGAGCCCCAAATGATTTGCTAACAGCAAAGTGACAAATGGATAGTTTTTTAGTCCTTAAACGTCCACGTGTGGACACTCAATCAAAACCACCTGAAAGCGAGAGGGATTCTGCACATAATAGGCTTCGTGAGTACAAGTAGCTACTTCTGGGTCTCTGTGTTTCATTCAAGCCCTGCTCTGTGTGTGTGTGTGTGTGTGTGTGTGTGTGTGTGTGTGTGTGTGTGTGTGTGTGTGTGTGTGTGTGTGTGTGTGTGTGTGTGTGTGTGTGTGTGTGTGTGTGTGTGTGTGTGTGTGTGTGTGTGTGTGTGTGTGTGTGTGTGTGTGTGTGTGGCACGAGCCATTTTGTGTGCGTGCGCGAGCGTGCGAGAGAGAGAGCTCACGCACCGGTGGGTATCTACTGGAGATCGTTGTGGTTAGCATCTGGTGCTAGCTAGCCAAGCTAACGGATATAAGGAGCTTTTTCAACAACAAGGTGGAGGGAGAACTCTCTCCTGTCAGACGGAGAGTCTCAGGTAACCTCAGCTCAGGTGAAGTAAAGGACTCTGTGTTTAGATAGTTAACTTTAGTCTAGTTATCTCAGAGGGTCTCAAACGGTTTGTTTTAAAAGGGGAGTGATTTGTAAAATATCTATAAAGAAATAGAAAATCTGTTTCCAGTTCTGTTTCATATGTATGTTGAGAGATACTGTATATCCATAGATCTCTTCATTTTGCTCTCAAAGTGCACCAGATTGATGCTTTTAACTTCAATATTTAAAAAAAAATCTTCCCGGGGGAGCTTGGTGAGGACCCTCCTAGAGGAGGTGAGGTCCCTCATAGAGGAGGTGAGGTCCACTCCCCACTTGTAAAAATAGCACTTTACCCCTGCTTACACCTATATGCCGTGAGCTGATTACCGAGCCTTCATTGTAACAGTCGTGGGCACAGTGTGTGTGTGTGTGTGTGTGTGTGTGTGTGTGTGTGTGTGTGTGTGTGTGTGTGTGTGTGTGTGTGTGTGTGTGTGTGTGTGTGTGTGTGTGTGTGTGTGTGTGTGTGTGTGTGTGTGTGTGTGTGTGTGTGTGTGTGTGTGTGTGTGTGTGTGTGTGTGTGTGTGTGTGTGTGTGTGTGTTGCAGTAGAACATTCAACTGTAGCGCTGGTGCATTAATGGGAAACCCTTAATGTTTGAGCACCCTCTATGAAACATCAAGCTACCCCACAGCGCCCCCTAGAGAAAATCTCTGGTGCCGCCACTGCACGTCTCTCATGTCTTTAGTGTCTCTCACGTCTCTCCTGTCTTTAGTGTCTCTCACGTCTCTCATGTCTTTAGTGTCTCTCACGTCTCTCCTGTCTTTAGTGTCTCTCACGTCTCTCCTGTCTTTAGTGTCTCTCACATCTCTCTTGTCTTTAGTGTCTCTCACGTCTCTCCTGTCTTTAGTGTCTCTCACGTCTCTCCTGTCTTTAGTGTCTCTCACGTCTCTCCTGTCTTTAATGTGTCTCACGTCTCTCCTGTCTTTAGTGTCTCTCACGTCTCTCCTGTCTTTAATGTGTCTCACGTCTCTCCTGTCTTTAGTGTCTCTCACGTCTCTCCTGTCTTTAGTGTCTCTCACGTCTCTCCTGTCTTTAGTGTCTCTCACGTCTCTCCTGTCTTTAGTGTCTCTCACGTCTCTCCTGTCTTTAGTGTCTCTCACGTCTCTCCTGTCTTTAGTGTCTCTCACGTCTCTCCTGTCTTTAATGTGTCTCACGTCTCTCCTGTCTTTAGTGTCTCTCCTGTCTTTAGTGTCTCTCACGTCTCTCCTGTCTTTAGTGTCTCTCACGTCTCTCCTGTCTTTAGTGTCTCTCACGTCTCTCCTGTCTTTAGTGTCTCTCACGTCTCTCCTGTCTTTAGTGTCTCTCACGTCTCTCCTGTCTTTAGTGTCTCTCACGTCTCTCCTGTCTTTAATGTGTCTCACGTCTCTCCTGTCTTTAGTGTCTCTCACGTCTCTCCTGTCTTTAGTGTCTCTCACGTCTCTCCTGTCTTTAATGTGTCTCACGTCTCTCCTGTCTTTAGTGTCTCTCCTGTCTTTAGTGTCTCTCACGTCTCTCCTGTCTTTAGTGTCTCTCACGTCTCTCCTGTCTTTAGTGTCTCTCATGTCTTTAATGTGTCTCACGTCAGTCTTCAGCGTCCTCCCTCCTCCCTCAGGACGTTTGGTGGAAAAGTGGAGGAACTCTGGAAAAAGAGGGAAGCGTGAAACGTGTTTAGTTTCAGATAGAAGAGCTGTCTCACTTTCTGCAAACAACCAGACTTCTGTCCATTCGTTCCACTTCCTGGAAAACTGTGGGACGAACGTCAAGAAAACAAGTAGTTACTAATCTAAAATCAAAGGGTGCAAAACAATCGAAGAGACCCCGAAATGAGTGAAATAGATTTAAAACATTCATTAATCCACGTGTTACCGGGCGGAGAACAAGAAGTCACACGTTAGCGTATGGAATGTTCTGCTTTATTCTCAATCATACAATATATTTATATCTCTCAAAATAACATAGTTCTTTATGTTTCTCAAGCACATATAGAATTAATTAAAACAATAAACTCTGAATTGAAATAAATCAACTTAAATACATGTGTAATATTCCCTTTACACAATAAGTGAATTATCTGTATATTGTGCATATTTACATGTTACTACACATACTGAGTGTGTCATTCACATGTTAACTATTACAAACTCATTCCTTATAAAGCTACACATATTAATATATATATATATATATGTTTGTTAAATAGCCTACGTGTCTGTGCTTATGGGAAATAATACATCTGAAATCTATGTTTTCTATCTATATCCATGTATTTTATTTCATTTAAAGTCAACATTTAAGATTTGTATACTTTTACATTAAATCCTTTTCTGTGGATTTAAAAATGTATATTTTCTAGTGCTGTCAAAATTATCGCGTTAACGGCGGTAATTAATTTTTTGAATTAAATGCGTTAAAATATTTAACGCATTTAACGCATGTGCAGAATGGCCCGCCCCATACAAGTGCCACCAGTGGCAGCGCCAGGGTATGGCTGGGGTAGGCTACACCCATACCGAGAAATGGCTTAGCCCCACCATGAAAAATGATGTTAAAGTAAGCTAAATAAAGTCCGCCAACTCGCGCGCAGTAAATTGCACAGACAGCAGTTAGTCAGATTGATTTCAGAAGCCACTTGTCTGGAAATACCGAAGACCAGAAACGGTTTTGAAAACTTTTGTCACGTAGTGATCGTCTTCTCAATAGAACATCTTTGATAATGTCGGTGTTGTTGCAGGAAGTCCCGACGGAGAATACTTTTGCTGTAGTACAGGTAACACATAACTGGTACGCAGGTTATGTGCGTAATCTGAAACTTGTGTCACAAAGCGTATTTGCGTACCGACGTACTTGTGAAGCTTTTCCAGAAGGCGGTTAGATCACCGGACGACAGAGTCGGTCTCCGTGTGCACAGACAGGGCTGCTGTTAACGTCGGTCTGTACAACGGAACTGTGCCAAAACTACGCCAACCGGCTGCGGAGGGAGACGCCCCCCCCCTCTGTCGACTTTCCTGAAGTACTCCCCCGTTGATAGAAATCAACACGTAATGAATTAAGACCCCACGGTTTGATGATTGATAGGTGTGTGGGTTGTCTTTCATTTTGACACGCAGAAAGATGTTATAATAAACATAGATACATAGATACTGTATGTTAAATGGATATATCCGCCTTCTTTCATTTATCTTTCCATTCCCACAATATACATAAAGAAATGGCAAATTTTGGACATAGTTCGAATGGTGATTAATCTGATTAATTAATTTTTAAGCTGTGATTAATCTGATTAAAATTGTTAATCGTTTGACAGCCCTAATATTTTCTGGTACTCTTGTTGCGTAAACTTGTTGATCGGTTTGCCAAAAACCGCAGGATTTTGTTTCTGTAATGTGAGATTTTGGGAAGGAAACAACAGCCTGGGATGCAGACACCCTTATGCAAAGTAGAGATGTTAGTGCAACAATGGTACTATAACTTAAGCTGAAGCTAACAGTAATAACTATAAGATCTATCTGAAATAAATAAGTGTATGGAAAGAAATACTGTATTGCATTGTTTTCTTATGCCCAATTACTTCATACTGTCTAGTTCTCTTTTTCGTCCTGCATTTATTGGCCCCCCCTCAGAAAATAACTGGCCCCCCAGTGGCCCCCCCAGTCAAATTGGTCTAGAACCGCCACTGTTGTGGAGGAAGTTACAGCGCCACGTACAGGCTCGGCGTATGTACTGCAGCTTCTCCAGCGGTTGGAGCTAAGCGGAGCTGTCTCGTGTGGACAGACACTATCCGGTAGGGGTGTAACGGTTCACAAACATTTCGGTTCGGTACGTACCTCGGTTTTTAGGTCACGGTTCGGTTCGGTACGTTTTCGGTACAGCAGAAAAAATTATCACAAAACATAACATATTTTTTTTTAATTAAACTGTGAATAATGTATTCACTCAAATAAATACAAAATATAATATAATAAATATTAAGGTGCAGCATTTCGATGAACTAAAATAATCTGTATTTGAACTTTACTGTACTAGTACTCACAAAACATAAACTATTAGTTTTGGGTTTTTAATTATTATTAAACTATGAATATTCACTCAAATAAATATAAAATATAATAAAATAAACATTAAGGTGCAGCTTTTCGATGAACTGAAATAATCTGTATTTGAACTGTACTGTACTAGTACCCAAGCAGCCAGTTTGACATTAGGACTTGCTTGTCATTGTATTTTCATGTTGTTCTAAAGAAAGATGAACTTGTCCACATTGCTTGCTGAAAGGGCAGATCTGCTGACACTAACAATGTCTCCTGCTGTGGAGAACACCCTCTCTGGGGACAGAGGTAGCAGATACAGCCAGGTAGCGCTTTGCTAACATGACAACATAAGGATATTTGGCGTTTGTAATAGCTTTGGCTCGGTCTGAACTCTCTGCGAGTGGTGGAGGCTTAAATGCTAGCGGGAGTTGGGTTTGCACTTCAGTCTTTTGGTACCGGTGATATTCACGTTCGGGTGATGCCTTTTCAAATGAGTGTGCAAGTTTGATGTATTGCCAGCCGCGTAACCAATTTTAGTTGAACAATGCCGACAAACAGCTTTGGTTCGGTCCACCTGTCTTTGTCCGTCATCCTTGTACGTAACTGCGAAACCAAAATGTTCCCAAACCGGAGACTTCAATGATGCTGGAGGATTTTCGAGCTCAACTTTATCTGCGTTCGCCATTTTCGACAGTTCCTCAAATTACTGACTACATTTGAACGCATCCCTCTGACCAGCTCGTCCAATGAAATGACTTGCTCGCTCTATGACGCGTTGAACACAATGGGAGAAAATTACTCTGAATGCTGCGACGCAGCACCTGAGATTACTTCCAAGAAGTTGTTCACGTTCTCAATTTTTTACGTTTAACGTTATATTCGTTCGGTACACTTCGGTACACACGTGTACCGAACCGAAGGGCCCGTACCGAATAATTTCGGTACGTGTACCGTTACACCCCTACTATCCGGTGAATATTGCGTGTGGACGGAAACCTTTTTGCAATTGCGTTAATCCTATGCGTTTAGCCGTTTTCGTCCTCGTGTGGCCTGGGCCTTAAAACGATCATCAAGACGTGCAAAACCACAAAGAAATGGAGGCAAAACCACAAAGAAACCAATAGAAATAGTTGCTAATTTAAAATAAAAGGCAAAACAATCAAAAAGACCCCAAGAAGGAGTGAAGTAGATGCATCATCATCAATAACTGATGCAAACATTCATTAATACACGGTGCCAAAGAGTTTTGGGTTGTCTCCAAATGAGCAGCTGCAGATTATCAGAGGATCCAGTCGAGTTCGATACGAAGGCCCTCCAGTCAAAAATAATGATATTGAGACAGTTTCCGTCTCTTTGGTGATTCCTCGTCTTTAGACTGAAGACGAGTTGACTTCCTGTCTGATCCGTATCTTAACGACGAACCCAAAGCTCTTTGATCCTGTTCATAAACCACAGATGTGTTGGATCTATTTTCAGTCCTTTTGGGGTCTTTTTGATTCTTTTGCAGCCTTTTATTTTAAATTAGAAACTATTTCTGGTGTTTTGCGTCTGCTACGTGCTCGACTCTGTGTCTCCAGACGGGCGAGACCTCAGCTGACGCCATGATTAGACGTTCAGCAACTTCCTTATCTCCCTATCAGCCAATCAAATCAGGGTGTTTGCCATGATGTCATCCTCACAGAGGGGTATTAATAAAGTTATTTAAAGTCTGCACACACAGGCTGAGTTACTGCAATTACTGTTGAACGTGGAGGAGAGGAAAGATTCAGGTTCCTTGGTACAATGGCTACGTAGAAAGTCAAAAAGAAACGTGTGAATACATTCTGGTATTTTAAGATCAACAACAAAGGGCAAAATGCTCATACAGTCGAAGACATCTTCAAATAATGATCAAAGAGAGAAAACAAACAACCAAAGGGTCCAGAAAACACCTCATTCGATGAATAAGAGAAACGAAACAACTAAAAGGAGACACAACAGAACACAACCGGGAAATGACTCAAAAAAGAGGCAATATGAATAAAAACAGACGCAAATCTACAGTAAACTAAAAAAAGACACCAAAAAAGACAAAAATTAACCAAAAAGACGCAAAACAACAAAAGACGCAGAGATGAACAGAAAAAGATCAAGACATCCATCACAAAATGTTTGGAAGGGGGTTTTGGGGGTCTCTCAAACAACAAGACATAGAGTCAGAAAAACACCTAAAAGAACGGTAAAAGACAAAAAAGATACGAAACATCCGACTTAACGACACAAAGCAAGAAACCAGAGGAGAACTGAAAAAGACCAAAGCAAAACAACAACAGACGCAAACAAGACAGTAAACAACAACAAAAGGACACAAACATGAAACATGAACTAAGTCTCTTAATTTGCCTCTGGGTTTTGGGGGGCTGTTGCAAGGCTCTAGTGCTCACAAACAACAACAAAACATACAAATGGGCACAACAAGTAAAGCAAAATGACTAAAACCAGACATAAAGCAACAACAAGTAAAAGGAATTGTAAAAGGAAAAAAAAGACACAAAAATGACCAAGTAGATACGAAACATCCAACATTACAACACAAAGCAAGAAACCAGAGAATAACTGAACAAGTCCAAAGCAAAACAACAGACTCAAAATGACTCAAACGAGACGGTAGAGATATTGATTGATTAATTGATTGATTGATTAATTGATTAATTGATTGATTAATTGATTAAACAACAACAAAAGGACACAAACTAAGTCTTTTTATTTGCCTCTTGATCTCACTTGGGGGTATTTTGGGGGTCCGTTGGATGTCTTTGCACACGGCCCCATTGTCTCCTGATACGTCCCTGCTCAGAGTTCAGAGTTCAGGAAAATGTATACAAATAGTTGAAAACAGACACAACGTGATTCAAAGCTGATTTAAAACGATCCTCAAGACGTGAAAAACCACTAAAATAGATGCAACATTTTAAAGAACTGATGCAAAAAGCATAAAAACACACTCAAAGCACAAAGAATTGGTGGTCATTTCAAATAGAAGGGTACAAACCAATGGAGAAGAGCCCAAACACATTAAGGCAGATCTACGCCAAATGAATCAAAACGGTCACAAGACAAAGCAAAACACTTACAGAGATGCAACGTGATCAATAACAATCGTAAAGACTCACGAAACAACGAAACCAGGAATACTTCAGGAAACACCCCTCAGAGTTCAGAGTGACGTGTGCAGAGGATTACCCCCCCCCCCCCCCCCCCCCCCCCCCCTCTGGACCCCATGAATGAACGAGTGTTTCAGGTGGAAACTGTTTTTCTAACCACACACACATAAGTGTTTCAGGGCTGTTATGGAAAAGTAATTGGAGCAATTACTGAGGAGGGGGACATGTGTCAGAGGGGGGGTTTCCAGGAGTTTCCTTTACTGCGACATGGAAACAACACGCAGACTTCATGTGGAAAACAAAGATATATGACGGGATAATAAACCCCGAGGAAATTCACTGAGGGTCCGTCAGGGTCCGGGCGTAAACACAGCTTCAGGAACATGGGGGGTTTATTTAGAAAGCACTTTACAAACAGCAGTGTTTCATGTGGGGGTCTCACGAGATGTCAACAAATACAAAATAACCAAAGAGACACAGAATGAGCTCAAGTACATAAAAGACCTGCAAAAAAACAACCTAGAGTAAACAACTACGAAACCCCAAATAAGGCAATGTAAGGTAAGTAAGGGATAATGTGCAGCGAGGCGGTCACTATGGGGAAAAGACCACCCTTCAGGCTGATCAAGTTGGGCTCCCTGATGAGCCTGTCGGGTGTTCTTTCCCCATAGTGACCGCCTCGCTGCACATTATCCCGCTTATTACACGGCCATATAATAAACTAACGACTCGACTCCCATTATTAAAGGTGGGGTAGGTCATTTTGGAGAAACCAGCTCGAGTGGCTAGAATTTGAAAATACACAACCGGAAGAAATCTGCCCCTTCCTCACAGAGCCCCTCCCTCACAGAGCCCCTCCTCCAACACACGTGCACATGACCAATGAGGGCACGAGATAAGTTTGTGCACAGATGGAAGGCTGACAGGCAGGTAGGCCATCCAGTTACTTTAGCCGGCTCAGATGATTGGTCAAGCTTTTTACAGTACTACGGCTTCAAAGCACTTCAGATATTCATTGCTATCGGGATGTTAAGAGCATTCCATGGAATATAACAAGTGTTTCTGAAGTGAATTACCTACCCCACCTTTAACTGAAATGATTGACTTCAAAATGATCGTATTTCTTCCGCTAAGAAAAAAGAAACTACGTTCCACGGCGCACCAACGGCTGGAACTGCGACTTTCTGGCAGCACTCAGCACTGTCCAGCTCTGTTCACAGTTTCTGATCCACTAACAAGTCCCTAAACTCTGCAGAGCCCATACCGTGTTCCTGTTAGTGTTTACTTCCTCTCTGTCTTCTATCTGACGTCCAGCGCTCCGTCTTTTACCCCCTTTTACGTTCTCTTTCTTGATCCTCCGTAGCAACGGCAGGAACTGCTTCGATAGCGTTTTTGAGGAGCTTTTTGATTACAGATTTGAAAACATCGCTGCTTGCTTTAAAAGTAGCACAATTCATGATATCAAAGCTTGGGAAGTATCTAGATATCCCTGCCCTGAAGCCAAAGGAACTGCACACTGAATTTGATGTCTATGTCTGGACCGATGCGTAAAAAGGAGGGTTTCTGCCCCGTTACTTCTCCGCTGTTTTCTTGTCCCAGTTCAGTTTGCTTTTCAGCCAAATTGTATACAGTTCAATCGAACAGACTTCTTTCTGCAGATGTGAGCGTCCTTAACAACGGTCAATAAATCCTTGACAGCGGTCTGTACTACTGGATTAACAACGCGTCACGTGTTCTGAAATAATAATAATAATAATTCCTTACATTTATTATAGCGCTTTTCCAGATGCTCAAAGCGCTTTACAAATACACATTACACATATCATACATGCACTGAAATGACCAATCAGAATCGAGTATTCAACTAAGCCATGTCATAATGTAAGGTAATGTAATTTAAGGTAACACACAATAGGAAGACGAAATAAATAAACCCAATAAAATAACAGATTCCTAAAACCCATGCAAAATAGATTTAAAATCAACACTGTAAATATAGCAGGTGCTACAGGAAGTGTAAATGCCTTCTGGGTAAGCATCTGTAAAAGGAAATTGTTTTTACAGCTAAATAACAAAAAAGAGTAACAAAGACCACGATAGCTGATAAAGAGACCAGAAACAGACACATCTTTAAAGGGATGCAAAACAACCAGAAGAGGCGGGAAAAATGTCGGACTTTCAGGAATTTCAAAAACGTGTTTATACCTTTAACTTCAACAAGTTATATCTAAATACACTAACAGTGACAAACAAGATACACCGAGGTCCAAGGACGAGTCCAAGGTCCAAGGACGAGTCCGAGTCCGAGGTACAAAGACGAGTCCGAGGTCCAAGGACGAGTCCGAGGTCCAAAGACGAGTCCGAGGTCCAAGGACGAGTCAGAGTCCGAGGTCCAAGGACGAGTCCGAGGTCCAAGGACGAGTCAGAGTCCGAGGTCCAAGGACGAGTCCGAGTCCGAGGTCCAAGGACGAGTCCGAGGTCCAAAGACGAGTCCGAGGTCCAAGGACGAGTCAGAGGTCCAAGGACGAGTCCGAGGTCCAAGGACGAGTCAGAGGTCCAAAGACGAGTCCGAGGTCCAAGGACGAGTCCGAGGTCCAAAGACGAGTCCGAGGTCCAATGACGAGTCAGAGTCCGAGGTCCAAAGACGAGTCCGAGGTCCAAAGATGAGTCAGAGGTCCAAAGACGAGTCCGAGGTCCAAGGACGAGTCCGAGGTCCAAAGACGAGTCCGAGGTCCAAAGACGAGTATGAGTCCGAGGTGCAAAGACGAGTCCGAGGTCCAAAGACGAGTCTGAGTCCGAGGTCCAAAGACGAGTCTGAGTCCGAGGTCCAAAGACGAGTATGAGTCCGAGGTCCAAAGACGAGTCCGAGGTCCAAAGACGAGTCAGAGTCCGAGGTCCAAAGACGAGTCTGAGTCCGAGGTCCAAAGACGAGTCCGAGGTCCAAAGACGAGTCAGAGTCCGAGGTCCAAAGACGAGTCTGAGTCCGAGGTCCAAAGACGAGTCCGAGGTCCAAAGACGAGTCCCAGATCTCATTAAAAACAATAATAAAGCTAATGTTGAGTATGTATGAGTACATCAATAGAAAGGTTGCAAACAGCACTAAAAGAAGTCCATTTGTTTTGTGCTGGAGGTCTGTCCTCTCCTCTGATTGGTTCTCCAGAGCCCTGACACATGTGAAGGCCTCATTCATCTGACCTCTGACCCCAACACAGTCTAAAAATAAACCCACAGGCTCAACAAACATCTGGAACGTTTCTTTAGAGAATATCACTCGTGGGAACTGGGAACGAGAGGATGGAAAGAAAGAGGACAGGTTCTCCGAGTCTTTATTATCTTAAACATAGGAATTATACAAATGGGTGGGATGCAGATGTCTTAAGTGTTTGTTTAAAGTCAGTCCGGCATGAACGGAAAACACCGTCTGCAAACGGTCGAATAGAGCGTCAAAGGTTACTGTAATGCAACGTACGAAACGCACCTTATCTGCTAAACTACTGCTCACCTCGCTCACCGACAGTTCTTTTGTTGTTGTTGTTTGTTTGTTTATGCTCCTTTGGGCCAGGTAGGAGGACATGCAGGGGCCCAAATTAACAATAGATCTTTGTTACTTTTGAATAACTATATATCTAGGATAACTACTTTGTGACTGTTTTAAAGGATGTAAAAATGTAGTTGAAACAAATCAGGGTTGTTCAAAAACTGCTACATAACAGTTAATTAAGTATAAATTATTCTCATATGTTAACCAGGCCCTCTGACACTGAGGCACACAATAATGGGGCGAATCCTGCAAGCTAGTTCAGGCAGTCAACTCGAGCACCAATGATACATTGACACGTGACGCGTCCCTCTTACAACCAACCAAACACAATCTCCTAAACTTGCCGCTCTATTGAAGCTGCCAGGTCTGCTGCCTCCGCCTCGCTAGCTGCTGCTCTGTCACATGGCTGATGCGTTCACGTGCTGCTGCTCGCCTGCCCCCCCCACCTCAGCTTCCACCTGTAGGCTCGGGGATAGTTATCTAATCATCACTCAATGTTCTATGTTAATCTGTGGAGTAGGGGTGTAACGGTTCACAGAAGTCACGGTTCGGTTCGTACCTCGGTTTGGGGGTCACGGTTCGGTACAACAAGAAAAAGCAAAAAAAAGTCCCAAATGCATAATTACAGGTTTGTTGTTATTTATGTTTGAACAGTAGCTCAAGTTTCAGTTTAAAAATAAAGAACTCTGACATTTTGAATAATTAACTGTATTAAACCGTTAAAAACAAACCACACACTCAGATGGCCATATTATCTATAATGGCTGATGTCAAACAAAAAGGTTTCATCAAGCTGTAAAACTAAAAAGAATGTCTTGAAAATATGACATCATAAGTAATAAGAAAGTGTTTCAAGAGCACAAAGTCGTTGAAAAACATATGCCAAAAGCTTCCGTTATTTATTTTGGTCTCACGGCTTTCATGTCTATTGGCTTCTTAAAAACATCGGGGATCAGCTGTTGAACTACTGTTGTCTTTTGCCGGGCTCCGGTGATTGGTAAATCTGGGTGATGAATCTGATCATGCTTCTGATATGATTTAGCATGTTTGGCGTGTGTTACCATTAGCATCCCGCATCGCTGTCTAACAACGCCGACACACCGTCCTCGTCCGATCCACCACTCGCACACTCCATCGTTATTGTAGTCCACAGGGAACCTGAAATGTTCCCACACAGCTGATTTAAAAGAAGCAGGTGGGTTCTAGCTCCTGTGTGTTATCTGAAATCGCCATACTAACTTTTCTTCTTCTTGTATTTAGTTCGTTTGTTGTTGTGTTTCTTCTTGTTCTTCATTTGTTGTTTAAGGGCGGCTGGCAAACAGCTTTTAGGCGCAATACCGCCCCCTGGATTATAAATAGTGTAGTGGATACTGCCCTGAATGACAGACTTTTTTCCCACTCGTAAAAAATAGGCGTATTCGTCGTGTGACTGCGTGTGCCGAACCGTGACGTCTGAACCGTGACGGTACGGGACGAATATGGATACCGTTACACCCCTACTGTGGAGTGATGAGGCCGAGCCTAGACGCCAACTCAAACTATAAGCTGCTTATAATAAACATATAAGAAACACGTGAGTTGTCTGACTGAACTAACAGCAACACATCATCTTTAGATAAGGTGTATTCGACACAGGTTTATTTGTTTGTTTTATGTAAGGAATATATTGTTAGGGAAAAAGAAAATGGAAAAAGGGCACTTTTAATAGGAGAGCAACAGGGCAGGTGCACGGGCCCCTTTGAGGTTGATTTGTGCACGTGTCCTAAAGGGTTTGGAATTATGATTTTTGTTCTTTGTTTCTGATTTTAATACATTTAGTTTCTCTTCGAAGCTGTTTGATATGTCTTTGTGTTTTTTTGTTGATGTTTCAGGTAATTTTGTGGGTGATTGTTGTCTGTTATGGTCGTTTGTTGTCCATGCCACTTTTGGCCCATTATCCTGCCGGCCTTTTTTGGTGCTCCTTCGTGCTCGTAACAAAGCATTAACCTACCTTTATAGCCAATCTGCCAGTGTTTCTTAAGATGAGGGTACTTAAGGGTACATTTAAACAAAACCAGAGATGAAGAATTGTATTGTGAACACATTGTCAATAAATGTTGAACAATGGCAACGGTCACAATTTAAATCCAGCATCCAGGATTACTTCACCGCTGAGAACTAACTTTATGAAGCTCCTAATGAACGTTCTTTTTCTTCTTTTACCTACGTGGGGGAACCTGAGCTCGGCTGCAGCGTCGATAACTTTTAAACAAGGAGTTATTCTGCAGCAGAAGAAAGCCTCCATAGTTTCACCTGGACATGTGGCTCCACACAGCTTCTGATTACTCTAATTGGTCGAGAGGCCTCTCAGTAAAGCCATTAACCCTGTCATAACGAGGGGGGGAGTAAAGTGGCTGCCAATTAGCGGGACGAAGAAAAGCCGAAGAGCGGCCTCTTACCTCCATGTTCGAGGGAATAAAAGTGGAGAGGGACGACGCACAAAAGAGTGTCTGTGACAGGAAACTGAAAACACTCCGTCGGAAAATCAGAACCACATGCAGCGAGAGCGGCGGCGTAATAATAATCAGGAGGTTCTACTTCCTGTCTGCTGATTGAGGGGCCGCTGGGAATAAAAGCAGCTGGGGGTCCGACAGCCAATCAGCACGCAGTCCACACGCTGATCTCATTAAGGCGCGTTTGAACAGTAGCTCCACGCAGAAGCCCATTGAGAAAACTGAGAGTTTAAGGAGGGACAATTGATGTTTTGATAGATTTTCTATTACGTAAATCATAATGAAAGACATGTTTCTGCTCGATGGAGATCAGCCTTTGTTCGGGGGATCATTTTAGAAACAAAGACTTTACAGTACTTTGGTTTGTCTCCATTCTTTTGCAATAATGAAAACTGCAAGTTTACAACCATAACAAACGAGTATGTTAATTACAAACTAATCGATTTAATGTCAGAAAGTTGAAAAATCCAAGGTGATGTGTTCAAATGTCTGATATAAAACAGAATAGCAGCAAATCTACAGATTTTACAGAATTTAGAGATTATTATAAGAACAACTTGATCTTTTTATTAACAGTGATAAATGTTAGTTTATTGACTTGTCATTAAAGCTTGAACATAGATAGAAACAATGCAGCATTTGTAAAGTAAAAATAACTTAAATGACATTACACAGAATGTAGAGGGACTTTCAATGTATTAAGTGTTATGTATTAAAGTTATAACATAACAAGAAGACGTGCATGTAAATAGCCAAAAGAGATTAAATATGACGTAAGACAAGTATAAGTGGAAACAACAAAACCAGTTCATGCAAAGCCAGCTGGTGTTTTCCATACAGGACTCTGACTTTAAAGCCAGGTGTAGAATTCAAACATTAGCAAGACCTTCCTCCACATTTCTAAAACGTAACGTCTTGTGGGTCCCAGGTCAGTCTCAGGTGATGTCATGTCGAGTTACATTTAGCTCGTGTTGATGGACGAGCGCCTGACGAGGAGTTTCCTCTCTAAAAATACTCGTGCAGGTGGAGAAGTGATGAGCCGTGACCAACAGGAAGAAAGATGCTTTTCTATCTGTGCAGACTCACCACGCACAAAAACATGTTTTCAGACTCATGCACGGGTCTCCCTCCAGACTGCTGGAAAAAACATGCAAGAAACACTTTTACAAGTTCATTTTGCATGTTTGTGTCTGCAGGTTTCTCAACAGAACGCATTACATAACGCCTCATTAGCATATTTAAACACAACACGTCAGAAAACTTGCAATGTAAAAGATGATTGTCCTGATATCAGTAATGCACTGGGGAAGTTTCATGGTGATATCTGTGAGTTCAATATTTCACTCCATTCACCTCTCGTCATTTAGCTGTAGCTCCATGAAGATAAATAAGCTCCATGTGTTCCTCCAACCTGAGGGAAAAACCCTCCATCATTACCGACGACCTGCTGCTGCACACATGGGATGTGTTTCCATGTTTAGGACGGGGGATTGTTCCCGGAAAAGATTAGAAGACACTTAACTAATAAAACAACCTAAAGCAGAAACAAGTTTTCAGATCTGGAGATGTTGTTGGATGATAAAACACGTTTTGACTTGAAGCTCTAATGTGTAGCATTTGTGCATTAAATGTGTAAAAGGGACTAGATGTATGTTATGTAACTAGTGGAGTTGTGTTTGATTGCGCTGATGTGACTCTGCTAGCTTCGTTAGCTCAGAGATAATGTAACTTTGCTAGCCTTCGTTAGCTCAGAGGTAATGTAACTTTGCTAGCCTTCGTTAGCTCAGAGGTAATGTAACTTTGCTAGCCTTCGTTAGCTCAGAGGTAATGTAACTTTGCTAGCCTTCGTTAGCTCAGAGGTAATGTAACTTTGCTAGCCTTCGTTAGCTCAGAGGTAATGTAACTTTGCTAGCCTTCGTTAGCTCAGAGGTAATGTAACTTTGCTAGCCTTCGTTAGCTCAGAGGTAATGTAACTTTGCTAGCTTTATTAGCTCAGAGATGAGCGGTCGATGTTACTCCATTAGCTCTGTTACCTTAAACTAAGTAAGAAGCTGATGTGACTCTGTAGTTAAGAATAAGGAGCTGATTTGACTTAGTTAGCTCTGTTGGCCCAGAGTATGCTAATGAAGTCAAATAACCTCAATTGGATTCATTATTTTAGAAACGAGGAACCAATTTGACCCCTGTGATTTTAGCCTGATGTGACTCTGTTAGCCCCGTTATCCCCGTTAGCTCTGTTAGCTCTGTTAGCTCTGTTAGCTCTCAGGGCTGCCAACATTTGAGTTCAGCTTGGAGTGAGATTTTTCTTTTTGGTGAACCGAAAAAAGAAGAGTTCATGTGTACAGTGTTACAAATGTATTGAACATGTACAAACTAGGGTTTCCCATGAATGTACCGGGCGCTACAGTGGAACACGCACACACACAGTGTACCCGCGACTCTTACAATGAAGGCTCGATAATCAGCTCACACCAACATGGCATATAGGTGTAAGCAGAGGTAAAGTGCTATTTTATAAGTGGGGGGGGGGTCCTCACCTCCTCTAGGGAAGATTTTTTTTTAAATATCGAAGTAAATGCATCAACCTGGTGCACTTTGAGAGCAACATGAATTTATGGATACATCTCTCAACACCCAGATGAAACAGAACTGTACACAGATTTTCTTCTTCTTTATGGATATTTTACAAATCACTCCCCTTTTAAACTGTATTCTTGTTTTACTGTCATATAGTATTTCATAACTGTTTTTCATTTATTCTCATAAATGGTGTCCAAAGCGTTTGAGACCCACTGAGATAACTAGACTAAAGTGAACTATCTAAACAGAGTCCCTTACCTCTCTGAGCTGTAGTTATCTCTCAGTCCGACAGGAGAGAGCTCTCCCTCTCCTTGTTTTAGAAACAGCTTCTAATATCCGTTAGCGCAGCTAGCTAACCAGATGCTAACAACAACAATGCAAATAGTGAGTTTAGTAGAAATATACAGTATGATAGTAAAGTTATTTAAGATGATGCTGTGGTGACACGTTATTGGACATAATTCACCTCTCGTATTGTGTTGCCACACGGACCCTTTAGTGGGAACACCTGTAGCGTTAGCTTCCATTCCTGCTAGCTCGTCAAGCAGAGCAGTTGATGTGATAACCTCTCTGTTATTAATGGCTAATAAAGATTGGAACTCTGTTCTTAATACACCGCCTCCGACTCCCTTTTCCTGGCACTACAATGCCATATTTATTGAAGATTTTACATTATAAATATTCCCCAAAATGATTCAAAAGCATATTCTTCCAAACTCCTTGCTGTAGTCTGACACACAGGAGACTATTGGTGTGTGTGGTGAGTTTGGTAGCAATAAGCTGTATAATAGTGATTGAATATTATTGTATTCTCTTTTTTGGGAGCTGCACTTTGCAGACGGTCCCTGAGCTCTCGTTTCTTCTCCGGCTGCGGATAGAGACCAATGTAACGTGTCCAGCTCGGAGGACGGCGCGTATTGGCTTTAATTGATCAAAATGTGATTGTAGTTCGTTGTCCTTACCACGGTACATAGGAGACGTCATTTGTGTCTGAATAACGTTTTGTTCATGAGTTATTGATCCGTGAAATCTGAATCTCCCAATATCGTTCCAACTTTACTGAACCAAGCCAGAAGTCTCATTTCGTAGACCGCTCGGTTTGCTGTTCCTTCACTTTATTTTTATATTTATATACATTTATTTTGGACGAAAACTTAGCGTGAGGAAAGGCAAGTGTGGCGTGAGTGCGTGAGATATGGGTTAATTGAGTGACTCTCACGCTCAATGCGTGAGTGTTGGCAGCCCTGGAGGCTCAGAGATGAAGTGCTGATTTTAGCCTGATGAGACTCTGTTAGCTCTGTTAGCTCTGTTAGCCCCGTTATCTCTGTTAGCTCTGTTAGCTCTGTTAGCTCGGTTAACCCCGTTATCCCCGTTAGCTCTGTTAGCTCTGTTAGCTCAGAGATGAAGTGCTGATTTTAACCTGATGAGACTCTGTTAGCTCTGTTAGCTCTGTTAGCCCCGTTATCCCCGTTAGCTCTGTTAGCTCAGAGATGAAGTGCTGATTTTAGCCTGATGAGACTCTGTTAGCCCCGTTATCCCCATTAGCTCTGTTAGCTCTGTTAGCTCTGTTAGCCCCGTTATCCCCGTTAGCTCTGTTAGCTCTGTTAGCTCAGAGATGAAGTGCTGATTTTAACCTGATGAGACTCTGTTAGCTCTGTTAGCCCCGTTATCCCCATTAGCTCTGTTAGCTCTGTTAGCCCCGTTAGCTCTGTTAGCTCTGTTAGCCCCGTTAGCTCTGTTAGCTCTGTTAGCCCCGTTAGCTCTGTTAGCTCTGTTAGCTCAGAGATGAAGTGCTGATTTTAACCTGATGAGACTCTGTTAGCTCTGTTAGCCCCGTTATCCCCATTAGCTCTGTTAGCTCTGTTAGCCCCGTTAGCTCTGTTAGCTCTGTAAGCCCCGTTAGCTCTGTTAGCTCTGTTAGCCCCGTTAGCTCTGTTAGCTCTGTTAGCTCAGAGATTAAGTGCTGATTTTAGCCTGATGAGACTCTGTCAGCTCAGATTAAGGATCTGATGTGACTGTATTTGTTCTGTTAGCTCCATTAGCTCCATTCAACCCAGTCTCACAGCATTTCGTGTTATAGTCACGACATGTAATCTATTGATTCGTGTTCACCAACACCATTTTTGCATTTTCTTCGTGTCACACAGAACGATTTTAAAAGCAATGCATTTCTATTGGTAGTATGTTTCGTGCCTGCAGCACGTCTTTTTGTCCGGTCGGGTCTTGGAAGACCGGAAGCTGTGGGGTTCATAAAAACATATTCTTACTCAATATCTTACCCTAAGCCAAACCCTTTTATTTTTTTAATGAAATGACTCAGAGCCTCAGAATACTGAAATCTGTACTTTCTTTTTTCTTTTAATGCGTTATTATTTGGTGCAGGCACGAAACATACTACCAATAGAAATGCATTGCTTTTAAAATCGTTCTGTGTGACACGAAGAAAATGCAAAAATGGTGTTGGTGAACACAAATCAATAGATTACATGTCGTGACTATAACACGAAATGCTGTGAGACTGGGTTGCTCTGTTAGCTCCATTAGCGCTGTTAGCTCCATTAGCTCTGTTAGCTCCATTAGCTCTGTTAGCTCCATTAGCTCTGTTAGCTCTAGGGTGGCCATCCGTCCTGTTTTAGGTCGGACAGTCCGGTTTTCAATGTCTGTGCCCGTCTGCCGGCGCAGCCTTGAGCCAGACGCTCATTTGTCCTCCTTTTTGAGGTCATCCCTATTTTATACTTTTAGGGTATAAAAAAAAATAGAGAATTATACAAGGAATACAAAAAATAAGTTATGTGTAAGTATATACCCCGTAAGACTTGTGGTCTTACAAATTATTGGCTGAATGCGAGGTCAAATAAAAATATCTTGTATTTCATTGGTTAATAAACGTAAACAATTAGCCATGTGCTTCTTGACGTCACGTTCACGGCAGGGCACTGTGGCACAGAGTGAGGCTAGCGCTAGCCGACTAGCTCATGAGCCAATTTAGCGGTAGGGTTAAACCGCAGAAATGCCGAAACGAAAGACTTCATTTAATCCTGAATGGTCGAAAGAGCATGGATTCCTCACCAAAAGCCGAAAGGACGACTTCCGTGCTTTTTGCACGTTGTGTCGTTGCGATGCGGACGTAAGCAGCAAAGGAAAAGGTGCTGTCGACATGCTAACACAGATAGCCACAAAAGCAACGATCAAAGCCCATGTGCCTCTTCACTTTTATCGTTTTTCCGTGAAGCTTCATCGCCTCAAGATGACAAAATCTCTGCTGCAGAACTTTGTAAAGTTTATCATGCCGTCAAGCATCACCAGTCATACAGGAGTGGAGACTGTGGAATAAAAGTTGATCGCACAATCTACAACGACTCATCAATAGCAAAAGGGATGACCTGTGGAAAAACAAAAGCCAAAGCTTTGTGCGGAAATGTTCTAGCACCCTACTCTGTCCTCTGTGGATTATATAAAAGAAAATGAACTGCATTATTCAGTGGCAAGTGATCAAACAAAGGTACGATCAGGTGTTTCCCCATTGTACTGAGATATGTTCACTTTGAGGAGGGCAACATGCACTGTTGGGTTTTTACAGTGATAGCAACGAGAAGTCAGAAGCTATAACAAATCAGCTGCTATCTAAACTGGAGATGTCTGGACTAGATGTGAACAAAATGTCAGCATATGCAGCAGACAACGCCAGCGTTAACTATGGAAGACACAACAGTGTTTATCAGAAACTGAAGCTGGCTCAAAAAGACGTGCTCGCTGCAAACTGTTTAGCCCATATTCTGCACAATGCAACAAGATAAGCAACCTGGATATTGACATTGAAAATGTTGTGCTTAAGGTGTATTGTGTGGTGACCACCTATTAATACACTGGTTCATAATTCACACATGGAACTACAGTTGGGGTTTTGTTTCCACACAGACATGTTGTGTGTTGTCTATATGTTGTGTGCCCTCCTGGCTTCTCTCTCTTCTTCCCGGACTGCAACCGGACAACATGACCTTAGTTGCTCTCCAATAAAGTACCCTTTTGCACCTTCATTGCCCCGCCTCTGACTCCCTATCTCTCGGCACTACACTGGTGACCCTGACAAGTCTCGAGAAGTTTCCGGGACGGACCCGAACACGGCAAAAGGAACTCAAGTTTCTTTCTCGAAATGCCGGGAATTTTTTGGAATCGTCCGTGGCTGCCACCGGCACGCGGACTGAGGCTCGGTACGCGCCCCGCAGAAGAGCTGGGGACGTTGCTCGCCATTCCCGCATCAGCCTTCCAACCAACAGGGGGACGATGCACGACCTGCTGGGTCGACCAGCAACCCGATGGCTACCTCGTGGGTTTGTTTCTTCGCGGCGTGCGGCTGCACGTCCCGGCTGCGCTAGCTGACGACGCCTAGCGGCTAACCACGAGGGGCTAACGACGGCTAGCAGCTACCCATGGCTGCCAACTAGCGGCTAACGGCTAGCTGTTAACGGCTGTCGACGTATTTCTGTTAACATCTGACTGTTAACAATTTTTTTCCGGTGCCGGAGAGGAGGTTCGACGAGCCGGTTGACCTCGTGTGGACACTCTCACCTTTTTCACCACTTTGACGGCGGTTCCAGACGCCACTCACGTTTTCATCGGCGCCTGGGTGGCGCACTCCTGGACCCCGTCTCGCCTCGACAGTTCCGGACGTCGCCCATGCTCCATCGGCCCATGGGTGGCGCGCTCCGGGACCCTGTCTGGCCTCTCATCTGTCCACGGCTCCTTCCTCCCGGGGAGACTCCTCCTGCCTCCTGGGGATACCTCAAGGCTTGCCGAGGATTTCGTGCCCGCCGCCGCTGCGCGTCTGCCTGCGGCCGGGTTGCGCTCCTCCCTCCCGGGGTGACTGCTCCTCCCTCCCTGGGAAACCGCTCCGTCCTTCCGGAGATTTCATGCCCGCCCGCCGCCGCCGTGCCTTCACCTGCGGCCGGGCAGCGCTCTTTTCCTGCTGGACGAAACCTACTGCGGCCCCCTTACGACGGCCCGTTCCGGCCCTCCCCCAGTGGGGGTGCCCTCGCCCTCGTTAGTGCCCCTACCCTCTCCTGTGGCCCCCTTTCGTCGGCCCGTTCCATGGTCCGGCCCTCGCCTGCGACCCCACCCTCCTCGGCCCCTGTGGTGCTTCCTCCATGGACGCGAGGATTTATTTTGCCATGTTTGAATTCTGGGGGGGCTTCTGTGGTGACCACCTTTAATACACTGGTTCTTAATTCACACATGGAACTACAGTTGGGGTTTTTGTTTCCACACGGACATGTTGTGTGTTGTCTATATGTTGTGTGCCCTCCTGGCTTCTCTCTCTTCTTCCCGGACTGCAACCGGACAACATGACCTTAGTTGCTCTCCAATAAAGTACCTTTTGCACCTTCATTGCACCGCCTCTGACTCCCTATCTCTCGGCACTACAATAGCCATTTTAGCATCTCAGCTAGCAGAACGGCTTGAGTTGAAGGAATTCTGCGAGTTTGTGGAAGTGGAGGAATGCAATCTGCTGCGGCACGTTGTCACGAGATGGTTGTCTCTGCTGCCATCTATTGACAGAATCCTGAAGTGTTGGAGACCCCTGACCAGATACTTTCAGAGTCTAGGTGAGGAGGAATGCTCCAAGATGTTGTGGAAATGCTTTGGAGAGGATGGAAACGAAGTATCTGAGATGTATTTTCTCTTCCTCAGTCACATTCTGAAAGTGTTTTCAGACTGCATTGAAGCACTTGAGGTCAAATCATTCAGCATAACCTCTGTGTTTAAGGTAATGACTGAACTGAAAGGGAAACTTGAGAGAAGGTTAAAGGACAAATTTTTTGGCTTTGCTGTGAACAACAAACTCAAGCAGCTAACCCCTGATCTCGCAAAGAAATGTGAGGCTGATTTTCTTGTTTTCTATGAAAGAGCCAAGAAATACGTGAGTGAAAAGTATGACTTCTCTGAGAACAGCTTTCATAGTAAAGTGTCAAAGCTTGGCCTCACAACTGCTGTGTCCTATGGAGAATACAGTGATCCAAGCCTGCAGCTTGAAAGACATTGACATGGATGGACTCTGAGGAATATGGCATGGTGGAAGCTATTCTCAGCTCTTCAGAAATGGAAGGATGCCACAGTGAGGAGCGGTATCTCAAACTGTTTTCCAAAGCAGAAGTCCCACTTGTGAATCTGAGGAAGGTCAGCGCCTACGTGTGTTCTCAATGATGACCTCAGCATGGAGAAATGAGAGACATCGTCTGGATGTGGACAGTGTCAAGGCAGAGCATCTGAGTGCACAGACATGTACCAGAGACTCCTTACAAACAAAAAACTCTTGGAAGCAGCCAGGAAAGGGCAAAAGTATCGAAAATAGACATTCAATTTGTGGTTAGTACACTAGTCTCATTGTGTTTTGAGTGTGAAGGATTCTGTGAAGCCAGGATAAAAACTAAAAGATAATCCCAAAGTGTCCTCCTTTTTGGTGTTATGGAAATGGCCACCCTAGTAGCTCTGTTAGCTCTTTTAGCTCCGTTAGCTCTGTTAGCTCATAGCTCAGATCTGATGTGGCTCTGTTAGCTCCATTAGCTCTGTTAGCTCCATTAGCTCTGTTAGCTCCATTAGCTCTGTTAGCCCTGTTAGCTCATAGCTCAGATCTGATGGTTCTCTGTTAGCTCTGTTAGCTCCGTTAGCTCTGTTAGCTCCATTAGCTCTGTTAGCTCTTTTAGCTCTGTTAACTCTGTTAGCTCCGTTAGCTCTGTTAGCCCTGTTAGGTCCATTAGCTCTGTTAGCTCCATTAGCTCTGTTAGCTCTGTTAGCTCTGTTAGCTCTGTTAGCTCTGTTAGCTCCGTTAGCTCTGTTAGCTCTGTTAGCTCTGTTAGCTCACAGCTCAGATCTGATGGTTCTCTGTTAGCTCTGTTAGCTCCGTTAGCTCTTTTAGCTCTGTTATCTCTGTTAGCTCCGTTAGCTCTGTTAGCTCACAGCTCAGATCTGATGGTTCTCTGTTAGCTCCGTTAGCTCTGTTAGCTCTGTTAGCCCTGTTAGCTCACAGCTCAGATCTGATGTGACTCCGTTAGCTCTGTTAGCCCTGTTAGCTCATAGCTCAGATCTGATGGTTCTCTGTTAGCTCTGTTAGCTCACAGCTCAGATCTGATGGTTCTCTGTTAGCTCCGTTAGCTCAGTTAGCCCTGTTAGCTCACAGCTCAGATCTGATGGTTCTCTGTTAGCTCTGTTAGCTCATAGCTCAGATCTGATGGTTCTCTGTTAGCTCTGTTAGCTCACAGCTCAGATCTGATGGTTCTCTGTTAGCTCCGTTAGCTCAGTTAGCCCTGTTAGCTCTGTTAGCTCACAGCTCAGATCTGATGTGACTCTGTTAGCTCTGTTAGCCCTGTTAGCTCATAGCTCAGATCTGATGGTTCTCTGTTAGCTCTGTTAGCTCTGTTAGCTCACAGCTCAGATCTGATGGTTCTCTGTTAGCTCCGTTAGCTCTGTTAGGTCATAGCTCAGATCTGATGGTTCTCTGTTAGCTCTGTTAGCTCACAGCTCAGATCTGATGGTTCTCTGTTAGCTCTGTTAGCTCACAGCTCAGATCTGATGGTTCTCTGTTAGCTCTGTTAGCTCTGTTAGCTCACAGCTCAGATCTGATGGTTCTCTGTTAGCTCCGTTAGCTCAGTTAGCCCTGTTAGCTCACAGCTCAGATCTGATGGTTCTCTGTTAGCTCTGTTAGCTCAGTTAGCCCTGTTAGCTCACAGCTCAGATCTGATGGTTCTCTGTTAGCTCCGTTAGCTCAGTTAGCTCACAGCTCAGATCTGATGTGACTCTGTTAGCTCTGTTAGCCCTGTTAGCTCATAGCTCAGATCTGATGGTTCTCTGTTAGCTCTGTTAGCTCTGTTAGCTCACAGCTCAGATCTGATGGTTCTCTGTTAGCTCCGTTAGCTCAGTTAGCCCTGTTAGCTCACAGCTCAGATCTGATGGTAAAAGCAGGGTGCAGGAGCGTCGTAGCGACAGTTCTCCAGCCGTCTGCAGAGCGTCCCTCACACTCACTTACTCAGAATACCTGTCCAAATCATAGACTGGTCCAAATGCTGCTCAGACTCCCAGAGCTTCAGGAGGAGAGGCTCCCGGCTGTCTGCAGGGTCTCAGGTCTCAGGTTTTAGGGATTTAGGGATGAAGGAAACAGACAGTTGATAACCTGGAAGTCTGCAGGAGACGAGCACTGAGGTGATATTTCACATTTAGCTGCAACCCTAATGCAGGAAGTGGGAACACAAGAAGCCGTGTTTCTCCGAGCCAGAGGATCCCTTTCTAAAGAAGAGCCACAGATAAAGAGAGTGCTTTCTGTAGTCATGTTATGCCTTAGTATATCAGTCTGTGTCTTTTTCATTTTCAACTCTTTGTACATTTGGCAATTCATTTTGGCTAATTGGCATCGGGGTTTTGGTCGTGTTGCATCACTTTGGAGAAGTTTTGCGTCTCTTTTTGGGAATCTTTCAACTTTTGGTAAACATTTCACATTCATTTTTGGTTCATTTGAACTTGGTTCTGGTCGTTTTACGTCCGTAAATTGACATTTTGTTTTGTTTTACAGTCATTTCTTAAGGTTTTTTGTCTCTTTTTGTTAATTTTCCATATTTGTTCAGTGCATTTTTGCCTCTCTTGATCATGTGGGCTTGGATGTTGTCTGTGTAGTTGTGTGATTGACTTTGCAATGAGAAACATTAGTAAAGTAGAAAGTAGCAGAAAATGTCCCATGCTGCCCTGCTGAGACTGAACCAGCGCTGGAAGAAGAAGTCGAGCATTCAGTTAAAGTGCCGTTATGAAACCAGAGCTCTTAATTTGAACAGTACAATACAATAAAGCGGACCATTAATACTCTTCTTCCTCCTCCTCTTCCTCCTCTTCCTTCTCTTCTTCCTCCTCCTCTTCCTCCTCTTCCTTCTCTTCTTCCTCCTCCTGCAGTCGGCCATGCTTTTTCCAGCGTTTGAGCCCTCTCATCTGCCGTGTCCTCGTCTCCGGGCAGATGAGAGAGCTCCAGATGAGAGAGCTCCAGATGAGAGGGCTCCAGATGAGAGGGCTCCAGATGAGAGGGCTCCAGATGAGGTGAGGGCTCCAGATGAGGTGAGGGCTCCAGATGAGAGGGCTCCAGATGAGAGGGCTCCAGATGAGAGGGCTCCAGATGAGAGGGCTCCAGATGAGGTGAGGGCTCCAGATGAGAGGGCTCCAGATGAGGTGAGGGCTCCAGATGAGAGGGCTCCAGATGAGGTGAGGGCTCCAGATGAGGTGAGGGCTCCAGATGAGAGGGCTCCAGATTGAGGTGAGGGCTCCAGATGAGAGGGCTCCAGATGAGAGGGCTCCAGATGAGGTGAGGGCTCCAGATGAGGTGAGGGCTCCAGATGAGAGGGCTCCAGATGAGAGGGCTCCAGATGAGGTGAGGGCTCCAGATGAGGTGAGGGCTCCAGATGAGAGGGATCCAGATGAGAGGGATCCAGATGAGAGGGCTCCAGATGAGAGGGATCCAGATGAGAGGGCTCCAGATGAGAGGGCTCCAGATGAGAGGGCTCCAGATGAGAGGGCTCCAGATGAGGTGAGGGCTCCAGATGAGAGGGCTCCAGATGAGAGGGCTCCAGATGAGGTGAGGGCTCCAGATGAGGTGAGGGCTCCAGATGAGAGGGATCCAGATGAGAGGGCTCCAGATGAGGTGAGGGCTCCAGATGAGAGGGCTCCAGATGAGGTGAGGGCTCCAGATGAGAGGGCTCCAGATGAGAGGGCTCCAGATGAGAGGGCTCCAGATGAGGTGAGGGCTCCAGATGAGAGGGCTCCAGATGAGAGGGCTCCAGATGAGAGGGCTCCAGGTGAGAGGGCTCCAGATGAGAGGGCTCCAGATGAGGTGAGGGCTCCAGATGAGGTGAGGGCTCCAGATGAGAGGGCTCCAGATGAGGTGAGGGGCCTCTGAGCTCCAGGATAAAACCCAAATGTTTTTATCAGCTGCTGAATGTGATCCAGCGCCGGCCAACATGACCTCATGTAGATTCAGTTTCTCCCCTGAGCCCATGGGATGGAGATGGAGATGAAAAACGGCATGGTGACATTTTATTGGTCCTGCGGGACGAATTGTCTTTTCCATTGGATTGAAGAAAGAGTTGTATTCTTAGATAAGTCCAACGCAGGGCTGAGGATTTAACATTAATGCTAATTGCTTTAATACAAATACTCAGAGGCCTCCTGCCACGGGTTCACACGTTAATCCTTCTGGAGAACCTTTCTTTCTTTCTTCAGTGAATCTGAGCTCCCAAAGTGCACCGAAACAATACTGCCCACACAGCTGAGAGGTTATAATGAAGTCACATGACTCCACGTCAACACCGCTAAGCTAAAGGAGGCTAATGTTGGGCTTTAAAGGAACTACAGCACGGTCACATGACTTCACGTCACCACCGCTAAGCTAAAGGAGGCTAATGTTGGGCTATAAAGGAACTACAGCACGGTCACATGACTTCACGTCACCACCGCTAAGCTAAAGGAGGCTAATGTTGGGCTATAAAGGAACTACAGCACGGTCACATGACTTCACGTCAACACCGCTAAGCTAAAGGTGGCTAATGTTGGGCTATAAAGGAACTACAGCACAGTCACATGACTTCACGTCACCGCCGCTAAGCTAAAGGAGGCTAATGTTGGGCTATAAAGGAACTACAGCACGGTCACATGACTTCACGTCACCACCGCTAAGCTAAAGGTGGCTAATGTTGGGCTATAAAGGAACTACAGCACGGTCACATGACTTCACGTCACCACCGCTAAGCTAAAGGAGGCTAATGTTGGGCTATAAAGGAACTACAGCACGGTCACATGACTTCACGTCACCACCGCTAAGCTAAAGGAGGCTAATGTTGGGCTATAAAGGAACTACAGCACGGTCACATGACTTCACGTCACCACCGCTAAGCTAAAGGTGGCTAATGTTGGGCTGTAAAGGAACTACAGCACGGTCACATGACTTCACGTCACCACCGCTAAGCTAAAGGTGGCTAATGTTGGGCTATAAAGGAACTACAGCACGGTCACATGACTTCACGTCACCACCGCTAAGCTAAAGGAGGCTAATGTTGGGCTATAAAGGAACTACAGCACGGTCACATGACTTCACGTCACCACCGCTAAGCTAAAGGTGGCTAATGTTGGGCTATAAAGGAACTACAGCACGGTCACATGACTTCAAGTCACCACCACTAAGCTAAAGGTGGCTAATGTTGGGCTATAAAGGAACTACAGCACGGTCACATGACTTCACGTCACCACCGCTAAGCTAAAGGAGGCTAATGTTGGGCTATAAAGGAACTACAGCACGGTCACATGACTTCACCACCGCTAAGCTAAAGGTGGCTAATGTTGGGCTATAAAGAAACTGCAGCACGGTCACATGACTTCACGCCACCACCGCTAAGCTAAAGGTGGCTAATGTTGGGCTATAAAGGAACTACAGCACGGTCACATGACTTCACGTCACCACCGCTAAGCTAAAGGAGGCTAATGTTGGGCTATAAAGGAACTACAGCACGGTCACATGACTTCACGTCACCACCGCTAAGCTAAAGGAGGCTAATGTTGGGCTATAAAGGAACTACAGCACGGTCACATGACTTCACGTCACCACCGCTAAGCTAAAGGAGGCTAATGTTGGGCTATAAAGGAACTACAGCACGGTCACATGACTTCACATCACCACCGCTAAGCTAAAGGAGGCTAATGTTGGGCTATAAAGGAACTACAGCACGGTCACGTGACTTCACGTCACCACCGCTAAGCTAAAGGAGGCTAATGTTGGGCTATAAAGGAACTACAGCACGGTCACATGACTTCACGTCACCACCGCTAAGCTAAAGGTGGCTAATGTTGGGCTATAAAGGAACTACAGCACGGTCACATGACTTCACCACCGCTAAGCTAAAGGTGGCTAATGTTGGGCTATAAAGGAACTACAGCACGGTCACATGACTTCACGTCACCACCGCTAAGCTAAAGGAGGCTAATGTTGGGCTATAAAGGAACTACAAACTGTAATCATGTTTTTTTGTCCTCATATTCATGGAGTTTTTATTAGAAATCAAGCAGACAAAGAGGTTTTCTGATAAGCTCCATTAGTGCGCGGCGCTGAGACACGATTCCACCCAAAACATGTTTTATAATCTCCAAATATATCCTCGTAATGAGTTCATCTCTATTATTAACTCTGCTGTGTTTTGGCTTCCCTCCTCGATAATGAACGTGTCCTCCGCCCTCTGGTCCTCTCATCACTTTTATTTTGAAATCCCTGCCCTATCTGAAAGAAAGGAGGAAGATAGCGGGGTCCGGCTGCCGGAAACACACAATGAAAATATTTGTAATTTGATTAGTGCTGAATTGTTTGTGAGAAGAAAATAAGGCCAGGGTTTAGAGAGCCTGATTAACAACATTTAAAACACCCATCAAAATGTGGCTTTATGACCCGAACGACTCGAAAAGTATGCAAACATTTACAGCAAAACGAGATTTAGACATAAAAGACTGATACATATGAGTTGAAAGAGTTTCTATCTGTCTGATAAAGTGTGATTTTATCAGACAGATAAGAAACCCTGGAGAGTTAAATCCTCTCTGAGGTGTTTTCCAGCTGCAGCCGTGAGAACGCTCCGACCACCGGTGTGTAATTATTTCCACTTTTACCTTTGTACACACACACGCACACACACACACACACACATGCACACACACACACACACGCACTCACGCACGCACGCGCGCGCACGCACGCACACACACACACACACACACACACACACACACACACACACACACACACACACACACACACACACACACACACACACACACACACACACACACACACACACACACACACACACACACACACACACACACACACACACACACACACACACACACACACACACACACACACACTTCCTGTCCCTGGATGTTTTACGGGGTCTCTGCAGGATGGATGTCTTGTTTCCGGAGGTGATGATGACAGAGTTAGTGTTGTCAGACATGATGCTAAGCTCAGCTCCAGGAGCATCTGCTGTGAAACCACTAAACACCTCAAACTGTTTTAAAGCTCTTTTGCAAACACTAATATCATCTGAATATAGTAGCTTCATTAGCACCATGCATGCTAGCTTTTAGGTAAGAATTGTTGCAGAAACCTCTTAATTTTTAAACGTTTTGATATCACCATGATCTTTTTCTAAGGTGTTCCCGAAGGTCTTGTTTTTGAATCATTTTTAATTCTGGAGGGAAAGAAAAGGTTTAAATTGCTCACAGAATCTGTGCAAGAAGGTTTTAACCCAACAGCTAATGTTGGTAGGACAGGTACACTGATCAGAGGTGTTTAAAGCTGCATCTCTAATGAACCTAAGTTCACCGTTAGCTTGCTCACGTGAGCAGAGTCTTGAATGTTTCCAAGAAAAACTAAAGAAAGTCCAGGAAAAATGTGGCTCCATTTGCATGAAGTAAAAGATGAGTCTAAGTTCACCGTTAGCATGCAGTGCTAACGTGAGATATCAAAGCCAGCCAGCAGTGTGTGTGTGTGTGTGTGTGTGTGTGTGTGTGTGTGTGCGTGCGTGCGTTAGTATCTCTCTGTGTGTGTGTGCGTGTGCGTGCGTGTCTGTGTGTGTGCTAGTGTCTCTGTGTGTGTGTGTGTGTGTGTGTGTGTGCGTGCGTTAGTGTCTCTGTGTGTGTGTGCGTGTGTGTGTGTGTGTGTGTGTTGAGAGGGAGATGAAGTGCAGGGTGGACAGTTTGTCTTCCTCTCCATTGATGGTTATATTTTGAACGTTCTGCCTCCTTCGGCTAGTCGGGCCGCTCAATTGTCGGCGTCACCAGTCTAGAACCGGTGTCCGGTGCCTTGCTCAAGGGCACCACGGCAGGGCAGGAGGTGAACCTCTCCAAGTAGCAGTCCACACTCCATATTTAGGTCTGGTCGGGGACTTGAACCGGCGACCCTACGGCTCCCAGACCAAGCCCCTACTGACTGAGCCCCTGCCGGACGAAGAAGGACTCCTCCAGCTTCTCTCCATGCTCCGGTTTGTTTTCTCTGACCCGGTCTTTCCTCTCTGGAAAAACTTGTCCTCCACAAATTAGCTATCCAAACATCTCCTCTCCAAACGGACAAATTGAATGATTGGTCTCCAATTAGCCGAACAAACAGCGGCGCCTCGCAGGTTAACGGGATTAACGAGCGCCACTTAAAACTAAAGCAACATCCCGTCCTTTAGCTGATTAACTGCTAACGTGCTAACGGAGCTAACGGAGGTAAGGTCGGTCCAAGAACAACGGGACCTGAAGTACAACATGAACGCTGCCAGAGAAGAAGAAGAAGAAGAAGAAGAAGAAGAGGAAGAAGAAGAGGAAGAAGAAGAGGAAGAAGAAGAAGAGGAAGAGGAAGAAGAAGAAGAAGAAGAAGAGGAAGAAGAAGAGGAAGAAGAAGAAGAAGAGGAAGAAGAAGAGGAAGAAGAAGAAGAGGAAGAAGAAGAGGAAGAAGAGGAAGAAGAAGAAGAAGAAGAAGAAGAAGAAGAGGAAGAAGAAGAAGAAGAGGAAGAAGAAGAAGAAGAAGAAGAAGAGGAGGAAGAAGAAGAAGAAGAAGAGAGTCTGTGGGATTGATTTTCTGGACCTAAAAACTAAAGAAATAACGAGAAAAAACCTGAAAATATCAAAAACAGGAACTATTTGAGGTTTTGTTTGAATTCACGACTAAACTAGACATAAAGTTGACATCATATATCATTAGCGTTGGCTATGGAGGAAATGCTCAGATTAGCCGCTTTAACCCCAAAGGAAGGATCCTCAAACGGCCTGATTTACTCATTTTGAGGATTATGTCCATTTGAAAAAGATGCATTTCCTGATCAGGAAAACTGGGTTTGAACCACTTTGAGGAAAACGCTGAATCTTCACTTTTGTTCTAAAAAGTGAAAAGTTTTTTCAGACTTTTTTTAACCCCGAGCTAAGTGGGTCTTTTTGGACGCGCTGAGGCGGTTTTCTTGAAGTATCTTTTTTTGATCATTTCATATTCCAGCTATTCCTCAAAAAACATGTTTTGGAAATCATGACATTCAAATGTTTAATTTACATTTTAAGGAATTGTAGTT
>JAPTMU010000245.1:304246-340934 GCA_028583405.1 Pogonophryne albipinna
AAAACTCGTCTAAGGACAGAGGGTCTAAGGGGTCTGAGGACAGAGGGTCTAAGGACAGAGGGTCAAAGGGGTCTGAGGACAGAGGGTCTGAGGACAGAGGGTCTAAGGACAGAGGGTCTAAGGGGTCTGAGGACAGAGGGTCTGAGGACAGAGGGTCTAAGGACAGAGGGTCTAAGGGGTCTGAGGACAGAGGGTCTAAGGACAGAGGGTCTAAGGGGTCTGAGGACAGAGGGTCTGAGGACAGAGGGTCTAAGGACAGAGGGTCAAAGGGGTCTGAGGACAGAGGGTCTAAGGACAGAGGGTCTAAGGGGTCTGAGGACAGAGGGTCTGAGGACAGAGGGTCAGAGGACAGAGGGTCTGAGGACAGAGGGTCTGAGGACAGAGGGTCTGAGGACAGAGGGTCTAAGGACCGAGGGTCTAAGGGGTCTGAGGACAGAGGGTCTAAGGGGTCTGAGGACAGAGGGTCTGAGGACAGAGGGTCTGAGGACAGAGAGTCTAAGGACAGAGGGTCTGAGGACAGAGGGTCTGAGGACAGAGGGTCTAAGGGGTCTGAGGACAGAGAGTCTAAGGACAGAGGGTCTGAGGACAGAGGGTGGAGGACAGAGGGTCTAAGGGGTCTGAGGACAGAGGGTCTAAGGACAGAGGGTCTGAGGACAGAGGGTCTGAGGACAGAGGGTCTAAGGACAGAGGGTCTAAGGGGTCTGAGGACAGAGGGTCTAAGGACAGAGGGTCTAAGGGATCTGAGGACAGAGGGTCTGAGGACAGAGGGTCTAAGGACAGAGGGTCAAAGGACAGAGGGTCTGAGGACAGAGGGTCTAAGGACAGAGGGTCTAAGGGGTCTGAGGACAGAGGGTCTAAGGACAGAGGGTCTAAGGGGTCTGAGGACAGAGGGTCTGAGGACAGAGGGTCAGAGGACAGAGGGTCAGAGGACAGAGGGTCTGAGGACAGAGGGTCTGAGGACAGAGGGTCTAAGGACAGAGGGTCTGAGGACAGAGGGTCTAAGGACAGAGGGTCTAAGGGGTCTGAGGACAGAGGGTCTAAGGGGTCTGAGGACAGAGGGTCTGAGGACAGAGGGTCTGAGGACAGAGAGTCTAAGGACAGAGGGTCTGAGGACAGAGGGTCTGAGGACAGAGAGTCTAAGGACAGAGGGTCTGAGGACAGAGGGTCTAAGGGGTCTGAGGACAGAGAGTCTAAGGACAGAGGGTCTGAGGACAGAGGGTTTGAGGACAGAGAGTCTAAGGACAGAGGGTCTGAGGACAGAGGGTCTGAGGACAGAGAGTCTGAGGACAGAGGGTCTAAGGGGTCTGAGGACAGAGAGTCTAAGGACAGAGGGTCTGAGGACAGAGGGACTGAGGACAGAGGGTGGAGGACAGAGGGTCTAAGGGGTCTGAGGACAGAGGGTCTAAGGACAGAGGGTCTGAGGACAGAGAGTCTAAGGACAGAGGGTCTGAGGACAGAGGGTCTAAGGAGTCTGAGGACAGAGGGTCTAAGGACAGAGGATCTAAGGGGTCTGAGGACAGAGGGTCTGAGGACAGAGGGACAGAGGGTCTGAGGACAGAGAGTCTAAGGACAGAGGGTCTGAGGACAGAGGGTCTGAGGACAGAGGGTCTGAGGACAGAGGGTCTAAGGGGTCTGAGGACAGAGAGTCTAAGGACAGAGGGTCTGAGGACAGAGGGTCTAAGGGGTCTGAGGACAGAGGATCTAAGGACAGAGGGTCTAAGGGGTCTGAGGACAGAGCGTCTGAGGACAGAGAGTCTAAGGACAGAGCGTCTGAGGACAGAGAGTCTAAGGACAGAGGGTCTGAGGACAGAGGGTCTGAGGACAGAGAGTCTAAGGACAGAGTGTCTGAGGACAGAGGGTCTGAGGGGTCTGAGGACAGAGAGTCTAAGGACAGAGGGTCTGAGGACAGAGGGTGGAGGACAGAGGGTCTGAGGACAGAGGGTCTAAGGACAGAGGGTCTGAGGACAGAGAGTCTAAGGACAGAGGGTCTGAGGACAGAGGGTCTAAGGACCGAGGGTCTAAGGGGTCTGAGGACAGAGGGTCTAAGGGGTCTGAGGACAGAGGGTCTGAGGACAGAGGGTCAGAGGACAGAGGGTCTGAGGACAGAGAGTCTAAGGACAGAGGGTCTGAGGACAGAGAGTCTAAGGACAGAGGGTCTGAGGACAGAGGGTCTGAGGACAGAGGGTCTAAGGGGTCTGAGGACAGAGAGTCTGAGGACAGAGGGTCTGAGGACAGAGGGTCTGAGGACAGAGAGTCTAAGGACAGAGGGTCTGAGGACAGAGGGTCTGAGGACAGAGGGTCTAAGGGGTCTGAGGACAGAGAGTCTAAGGACAGAGGGTCTGAGGACAGAGGGTCTGAGGACAGAGGGTCTAAGGGGTCTGAGGACAGAGGGTCTAAGGACAGAGGGTCTAAGGGGTCTGAGGACAGAGCGTCTGAGGACAGAGAGTCTAAGGACAGAGCATCTGAGGACAGAGAGTCTAAGGACAGAGGGTCTGAGGACAGAGGGTCTGAGGACAGAGGGTCTAAGGACAGAGGGTCTAAGGGGTCTGAGGACAGAGGGTCTGAGGACAGAGGGTCTAAGGACAGAGGGTCTGAGGACAGAGGGTCTAAGGACAGAGGGTCTAAGGGGTCTGAGGACAGAGGGTCTGAGGACAGAGGGTCTAAGGACAGAGGGTCTGAGGACAGAGGGTCTGAGGACAGAGGGTCTAAGGACAGAGGGTCTAAGGGGTCTGAGGACAGAGGGTCTGAGGACAGAGGGTCTAAGGACAGAGGGTCTGAGGACAGAGGGTCTGAGGACAGAGGGTCTGAGGACAGAGGGTCTAAGGACAGAGGGTCTGAGGACAGAGGGTCTCAGGACAGAGGGTCTGAGGACAGAGGGTCTGAGGACAGAGGGTCTCAGGACAGAGGGTCTGAGGACAGAGGGTCTGAGGACAGAGGGTCTGAGGACAGAGGGTCTAAGGACAGAGGGTCTAAGGGGTCTGAGGACAGAGGGTCTGAGGACAGAGGGTCTGAGGACAGAGGGTCTCAGGACAGAGGGTCTGAGGACAGAGGGTCTGAGGACAGAGGGTCTCAGGACAGAGGGTCTGAGGACAGAGGGTCTGAGGACAGAGGGTCTGAGGACAGAGGGTCTCAGGACAGAGGGTCTGAGGACAGAGGGTCCTTAACCTTTGTGATATTGGGCTATAAATAAACTTTGATTGATTTAAAGAGTTTAACAGTGGGTTTTCATTTAGACTGGATTTCTGTAGACTGAGTGAAAAAAGCTGCATTTTAGAGACGAAAAAAGGACTGAAACCGGTTGGATGTTGAACTTTGAGGCCTCATCCAATCAGGGAATAGAGCTGTATTATTATTATCTAAATTAAGTCAGAAGGGAAAGCTCAGGCGTAAAGAAGTAAAGGATCCTTCATCAACGACAGCTGATTGACGTTTCGAGACACCTGAGACTTTAGGACAGGGGTCTCCAACACAAGTAGCTCTCAGATGAAGAAAGGTTGGAGACCCCTGAGACTTTAGGACAGGGGTCTCCAACACAAGTAGCTCTCAGATGAAGAAAGGTTGGAGACCCCTGAGACTTTAGGACAGGGGTCTCCAACACAAGTAGCTCTCAGATGAAGAAAGGTTGGAGACCCCTGAGACTTTAGGACAGGGGTCTCCAACACAAGTAGCTCTCAGATGAAGAAAGGTTGGAGACCCCTGAGACTTCAGGAACACAAAGACACTGATTTCATACGCATTGTATTCTCAGTGTTTAAATCTGAATGGACTGAAGAGGAACTAGAATTAAACACATATTACTTATAAGTGATATTTGTACTTGTTGTGTATTTGAATGAATAAAGTAAAAAAAATACCAAAATAAACTAATTTATAAAAATCTAATTGTATTTTTAAACTCTTTTTATAAAGCCTGGTGTGAATTTTGTTTACAGTTGAAAACAGATATTATTTCTGAAAGGATGCGATTGGTTGACGAGTTGCTCGATGAACGCTGCTGTGTGTGAATAGAAGTGTTCAGCTTCAAAGCCGGACATCAAAGGTGCAGCAAGGGGTTCTCAAAGTGTCCAACATGTTCAAAGCTACAGTCTCTGGTTCAAAGCCTTAAACCAAAAGATCGGTAACTTTGATCAAGGTGAGAAATCGTCCACAATCTGACGCTTTGAGCCAAGTTTCCAAACATTGCTCCATTTCTCACCAACCGCTCAAAGGAAAGTTCATGTTGTGCTTCTATCTCTTCCCGTCTGCTCCCATTTGGACTTTCCTCGAGGGTTCTTTGTAAAGAAACATTCCCTCTCTCAGATAGTGGAGCGCACGGGAACCCAACCTTTCACTAAAGGTCCACTTGTGACGTGTCAGGTCAGCGGATCAATGGCAGTAACGTTTCCTCACTTGAAACACTGATATAGAGAATATGGATGAAGCCTGAGATGCATTGTATTGTTCACTGACGGTGTTTGATCTGAACACGGAGCCATGTGCTGCTGTGCTCAGACCAGAGACTGTAAAGGTTCAGTTTGATCCAGACTGAACACGGAGCCATGTGCTGCTGTGCTCAGACCAGAGACTGTAAAGGTTCAGACCCTCTAAGGCGGGGGTGGGGAACCTTTTTCCTCTCAAGGGCCATTTCAATTTGTACAACATCCTCCGAGGGCCGTTTACAAGTTATTGACCTCTGCTTAAAAAAAACTAAAATCACAGATTCATTCGGCCTTTCTTTCATGCTGTGCAAAGAAAAAGCAGCATGCTCTAGGGGGGGGGGCATGCTCTAGGGGGGGGGGTATGCTTCCCCGGGAAGATTTTTTTTAAATGTTGAAGTTGAAAGCATCAATCTGGTGCACTTTGAGAGCAACATGAAGAGATGGATACATCTCTCAACACCCATATGAAGAAGGCCGGATTAACCATATGGGCAACCTGGGCAAGTGCCCAGGGGCCCTTCAGCAAAGAGGGCCCTCAATGACAAGATACATTTTTTTTTTTTATTTTAATTTTTTTCCGGGCACAACCTCACTCATCATACATTGTTTTAAATGACACTCACTCTTCGCCCTAAATAACACAGCTTTTCTATAGGGTCAAATTAATATATTTTCTAAACCGTCTCCGCGTAAATTCACGTGCTTAATGTGAACGAGCCTTTTGGGGGTCGTGGTTAAAGTTGCGCATGCGCTATGAGCGCACATACGGGTACTTCTCAGGCATGCCGGGTAATCTGTGACGTTTCGCTCTCTCAAAAGTTGGCCCATTTTATCTTCATGCGCCATTGAGCAGCTCTCATAGGAACCACACCATTTTACTACATATTTTAGTTTTGTAACTCTCAATGTTTGTAACTAATAAAACTCCTTGTGTACTTGTACAGCCAGCCAGTCATATGTTGGCATTAAGTGGGGTGCTGCTCTGAGGTTTTGAGTGATATTACCTAGGTATTCCTGAGCCATACACTGTCTTGGGATCTTATCCATTGTATCTTTGTCTTGTGATTTTTTTACTAAAAGGGCAAAAGGCTAGACCTACTTTGGTTGAACTATGTGGCTGCGTCCCTGCTTTTGACAAATAGGTGTTCGATTGATATGCCAGATTGACTGAAAATTCTAAATATTGTTCAGGTTGGTATGATTGGGTAGGCGTGGTGTTACTTGTTGATACGTGGGTTGGGGGGGGCCCATAAGCTCTCAGTGCCCAGGGGCCCCTGGAGGTACTAATCCGGCCTTGCATATGAAACAGAACTGTAAGCAGATTTACTTTTCTTTATGGATATTTTACAAATCACTCTCCTTTCAAACTGTATTCTTGTTTATTAATAACAACTTTTTTTACTGTCATGTAGTATTTTATACCCGTTTACTTTATTCTCTTATTTTTTTATAACTATAATGATCATATAAAGATGTGCCTTTAGTGACAGATGAACAGATGCCACTGGGCTTTCAACTAAAGACACAGGCGCGCACAAACTGCGGCATGTGGCCGGCTCCTCCGGGGGAGTGCATCTGACGGAGAGACAGGTTGTTGTGCTCCCTCTCTCTGTTTCTTATATCTAATAGAACTGCTCGGGTCTTGATAGACTGAGTGGGGAAGTTCATGAGATCTTTCTAGAGGGTTATCAAGAATAACTTTGATCCAATGACCTTTTCCCTCTCTGTCTGTGTCTGTGTATTCTCTTGTTCCGATTAACCAGCCAAATCTTTGTTCTTGTTTTGTATCTATATCTACGTCGGGATCCGGAGTCGAGGCTGATCCTCTTGCTGTAGTCCTGTGTCCTGGATCCTCTATCCTGAGTCCTGGATTAAGTGGTGGACTTCGGGTCGTGGCTGATCCTCTTGCTGTAGTCCTGTGTCCTGGATCCTCTATCCTGAGTTCTGGATTAAGTGGTGGACTTCGGGTCGTGGCTGATCCTCTTGCTGTAGTCCTGTGTCCTGGATCCTCTATCCTGAGTTCTGGATTAAGTGGTGGACTTCGGGTCGTGGCTGATCCTCTTGCTGTAGTCCTGTGTCCTGGATCCTCTATCCTGAGTTCTGGATTAAGTCGTGGACTTCGGGTCGTGGCTGATCCTCTTGCTGTAGTCCTGTGTCCTGGATCCTCTATCCTGAGTTCTGGATTAAGTCGTGGACTTCGGGTCGTGGCTGATCCTCTTGCTGTAGTCCTGTGTCCTGGATCCTCTATCCTGAGTTCTGGATTAAGTGGTGGACTTCGAGTCGAGGCTGATCCTCTTGCTGTAGTCCTGTGTCCTGGATCCTCTATCCTGAGTTCTGGATTAAGTCGTGGACTTCGAGTCGAGGCTGATCCTCTTGCTGTAGTCCTGTGTCCTGGATCCTCTATCCTGAGTTCTGGATTAAGTGGTGGACTTCGAGTCGAGGCTGATCCTCTTGCTGTAGTCCTGTGTCCTGGATCCTCTATCCTGAGTTCTGGATTAAGTCGTGGACTTCGGGTCGTGGCTGAACCTGTCTCTGCGGTCCTGCCTTGGGTCTCGTCATGCTGCTTCCCTGATGGCTTCCTCAGGATTGTAGCTGACATCCTCGTGGATTCATCTTCTTATTACAGACACATGCATTTCCTAACATTCGGTCTATATGCTGTAAAATGTATTATCTCTTGGATTTACACACGGCATCTATTGCACGTCTGTCCGTCCTGGGAGAGGGATCCCTCCTCTGTTGCTCTCCCTGAGCTTTCTCCCATGTTCCCTTTAAACTGTGGGGTTTCTCTGGAAGGGTTTCCTTGTACGATGTGAGGGTCTAAGGACAGAGGGTCTGAGGGTCTAAGGACAGAGGGTCTGAGGACAGAGGGTCTGAGGGTCTAAGGACAGAGGGTCTGAGGACAGAGGGTCAGAGGGCCATTTTATTACATGTTCAGCACTTTAGCACCAAACATCGTTTATAAATGTGCGATATAAATAAAACTTGATTTGACATACACCACGTGATGACACGTTAGGCTCGTGTTGTGTTCAAGGACCCTGACCTTGGCTAGGAAAAACAGGCACTCGCTTGTTTATTTTTTTGCGGTCTAGATTTATCTATTTTTCTTCTTTTTTGCTTGAGTTTAACTTTCCCGACCCCTGCTCTAAAGAAACCTCAGAGGCTCGATTATTAAACTACCAGCTAATTAACCCTTTAATGTGGTCAGAAACTCAGACCTGCTTCTCCATGTTCAGACACCAGGTCTGTGATAGATATGAAGCAGATATGCTCGTGCTTATTGATTTACTGAAGGCGTTTAATGAGGATTTCAAACACATTGAAAATTCAGATCCCAAATTAACCCTTTGATGTGGAATCACAAACCCTGCTTTGTTCAGACGCCATTTCTGTAATGTCCAGGGTTCATACACTTCTTCTCCAGGACCTCTCAAGGACCTCCCAGGGTTCATACACTTCTTCTCCAGGACCTCCCAGGGTTCATACACTTCTTCTCAAGGACCTCTACCTAACTTTCCAGGACCCAAACAATGACTCTGAAACAAATCCAACCAGCTTCTCCTCAAAGCTCCTCATCAGTTTAAGCCTTTTCACGTTTCTTCACTAAACACAGCATTTATTATCATTGTTAATATTTGGGCGATTACATCAAATATAAATGATATTTGATGCAAATTGAAGTTACATTTGAGACTTTTCCAGGTTTCAAAAGAAAAGAAAGAGACGGAGTTTGTTTCCACGGTGCTTTAATTCTCCTCTCAGTGGCTAGAAGAAGGTGTTCGGCCTCTTGGTGGTGAAGCGAGGTTTGTGCTGACGACGCAGGACGCGATGCGGCAGAGGGAACTTTATCTTAGAGTCCTGCAACAAACAAACACATACATTTAACAACAACAACAACAAGCCTGCAGGGGAGACACAGAGCGCTGAGGGGGAGACACAGAGCGCTGAGGGGGAGACAGAGCGCTGAGGGGGAGACACAGAGCGCTGAGGGGGAGACACAGAGCGCTGAGGGGGAGACACAGAGCGCTGAGGGGGAGACACAGAGCGCTGAGGGGGAGACACAGAGCGCTGAGGGGGGGAGACAGAGCGCTGAGACACAGAGCGCTGAGGGGGAGACACAGAGCGCTGAGGGGGGAGACACAGAGCGCTGAGGGGGGGAGACAGAGCGCTGAGGGGGGGAGACAGAGCGCTGAGGGGGGGAGACAGAGCGCTGAGGGGGGGAGACAGAGCGCTGAGGGGGGGAGACAGAGCGCTGAGGGGGGGAGACAGAGCGCTGAGGGGGGGAGACAGAGCGCTGAGGGGGGGAGACAGAGCGCTGAGGGGGGGAGACAGAGCGCTGAGGGGGGGAGACAGAGCGCTGAGGGGGTGACACAGAGCGCTGAGGGGGAGACACAGAGCGCTGAGGGGGAGACACAGAGCGCTGAGGGGGAGACACAGAGCGCTGAGGGGGAGACACAGAGCGCTGAGGGGGAGACACAGAGCGCTGAGGGGGAGACACAGAGCGCTGAGGGGGGGAGACAGAGCGCTGAGGGGGGGAGACAGAGCGCTGAGGGGGGGAGACAGAGCGCTGAGGGGGGGAGACAGAGCGCTGAGGGGGGGAGACAGAGCGCTGAGGGGGGGAGACAGAGCGGGGAGACAGAGCGCTGAGGGGGGGAGACAGAGCGGGGAGACAGAGCGCTGAGGGGGGGAGACAGAGCGCTGAGGGGGGGAGACAGAGCGCTGAGGGGGGGAGACAGAGCGCTGAGGGGGGGAGACAGAGCGCTGAGGGGGGAGACAGAGCGCTGAGGGGGAGACAGAGCGCTGAGGGGGAGACAGAGCGCTGAGGGGGAGACAGAGCGCTGAGGGGGAGACAGAGCGCTGAGGGGGAGACAGAGCGCTGAGGGGGAGACAGAGCGCTGAGGGGGAGACAGAGCGCTGAGGGGGAACGTCTCGATGGAGTATAACATATATACGTACGTGGAACTGCTTGATTGCCGGTCTGCGACATTTGTTGGCAGCGATGATTTGGACCTTCATGATCTGGATGGAGTGAGCGCGAGCACGATGACGAGCGCCCATATCACGATCTGAGGAAGAGGAGGAGAGGAAGGTTAGTACAAGGAGGAGCTAGAACTCTCTCTCTCCAGGCCGTTGGGCCTCTTTTCCACCAGGAACCGGTTCTCCTCTGGAGCTCCAGAGGAGCCCCGTGGAGCTCCAGAGGAGCCCCGTGGAGCTCCAGAGGAGCCCCGTGGAGCTCCAGAGGAGCCCCGTGGAGCTCCAGAGGAGCCCCGTGGAGCTCCAGAGGAGCCCCGTGGAGCTCCAGAGGAGCCCCCCTTCATCATGGAAACGATGAAGGTGGAAACCCCTCATATCAACAACGATCCCGGTAGTTATTTTGAGTTTGTTTAGCTTGTTGCGATCAGCTCCAGAGTGATCCAGCTTCAGACCGCTGTGACGACACTGTGTGTGTGTGATGAGGTGTGTGTGAGATGGTGTGTAATGAGTTTCCCTTTGTTCCCATCAGCACTGATCGAGGGCACCTGGCCGGCGTAGCTGAGGAGTGACAGGCCAGCGTCTCTCTGCTGGAGAGCAGCGCCTTCCTCTCCAGCACCACGTTCACACACTACTGGCCTGACTGACCAACACATGGCGTCTCTCTCGTTTGTCTCCTGGTCTCAGTTTGAACACTCCGGATGACAGTGGATATAAAACAGTTCTGTCACATCGCTCTGTAGCTCCTTGGATTCACTTTCAGAGGCACTGCAGCTCAAGGAAAGGCGACAAGGTTCACTTCCTGTTTGCACGCCAGACAAAATCGCATCACACTGATACGGCCTTTGGGTTTGGGTGCAGCACTTTGACACGAACACGATGTGGAGTTAGAGACAAGTCAACCCTCCGTCACTCGTCTAGAACTTCCTGTCCACGGTGTAGAACATATTCTATAGTTAAAAACCGTTGTTTGCATTTCTGATGTATTTAACCATCCTGTGTGTGTGATTGTGTTGTTGTGTGTGTGATGGTGATGTGTGTGTTGGTGATGTGTGTGTGTGTGTGATGGTGTGTGTGTGTGTGATTGTGTGTGTGTGATGGTGATGTGTGTGTTACTCACAGCACTGGGTGACGGCTGCAGACGTGGTCAGGTCTCTGTACTCTCGGTACATGTTGTGTGTTCCGCTGCGAGAGTCGTAACGCAGCCAGATGCCGAAGTTCTTCACCTTCTGGGGAGTCTTCTCATGGACCTGACACACACACACACACACACTTAGATTATACAGAGACTAAGGGGAGTGTGTGAGGCAGTGGGAAAGACGGAGAGTCTTCATGCACTTATCACAAACACACTTTCGAATGCATTTAAAACCTAAAAAAGGCTGTAGTGCGTCTTAAATCTTCACAAAGTGGTCAAATCCCAAACACTCCAGATGCATCGTTACGTTCTGTAGCTCCTTGGATTCACTTTCAGAGGCACGGCAGCTCAAAGAAAGGCGACAAGGTTCACTTCCTGTTTGCACACCAGACAAAATCGCATCACACTGATACGGCCTTTGGGTTTGGGTGCAGCACTTTGACAACTTTCAAACATCCAGACATTAAGATTTACTGCAGAGATATTTTAAAACACATTCATTCACAATCATAAATATTCTTATTCAAATCTCACGTTGCTTTCATTTTGATGAGTCGGTTTTACTTCAATCGTATTAATCATTTAAAGAGTCTTTTAAATACACGTATCTACACCAGAGTTTCCATCAGTCGGTTTAAGTGACTTTGACTCGAGGCGTCTGCAGAAGTTCGTTTAAATCTCTGGTAAAAATATACAATAAGTCCAATTTAGAGCGTATTAATATAATCTGAACAGAGTCGGTACCAGCTGCTCTCGCTGAGGCCACACGAGCACACTTTAAATAATTCAACTTTAACGTTTTTCTGCCAAGAGACGGATCGAAAACAGGAAGATGTTTTAATATCCCAATGGGACACAGAGGCACATCGACCTCGTCTAATGAAACCCACAAGATGCTTCTGCATTGAGGAAATGTCTGTGTACATGTTGTTGTTTGTCTGCAGTGTGAGAGTGTTGTTGTTGTTGTTTACCAGTCCACAGTAGACGGTCTCTCCGGACGCCTTCTTCATCTTCCTCAGCTGAGATACGAAGTACCAGAATCTGGACTTCGCCACCACGTGATTCGGGGCGAAGATCCTCATGCGGTACAGAGGGGGGGCCGGGTTCTTCGCCGAGGGCAGCAAGCGCCCAACGACCTTATACTCCCGAAGCTTCAGGAGCACAAGAGAGAGAGAGAGTAAGTACACATCCTTTACTCAAGTAGAAGTACACACATCCTTTACTCAAGTAGAAGTACACACATCCTTCACTCAAGTAGAAGTACACACATCCTTCACTCAAGTAGAAGTACACACATCCTTTACTCAAGTAGAAGTACACACATCCTTTACTCAAGTAGAAGTACACACATCCTTTACTCAAGTAGAAGTACACACATCCTTTACTCAAGTAGAAGTACACACATCCTTCCCTCAAGTAGAAGTACACACATCCTTTACTCAAGTAGAAGTACACACATCCTTTACTCAAGTAGAAGTACCAGGAAATGATGGATACACGGATCGTGTTCAAATCAATAGGCACGCAATGACTAAAGAATAATGACCACATTCAGACTAAAGGAACCAGCTGTTCGAGTCAAAGAATATAAGAAGTCAAAGTAAAAAGTGGTCAGAAAATAAGTATTGGAGTAAAGTACTGATACCAGAAACATGTACTTAAACAGTAACAGTAAGTATTTGTACTCCACTACTTCCCACCTCTGGCGACGGGTAATATACATCACTTTAAATACATATATACAAATATACACAATAGATCTGTAGCTCCTTGGATTCACTTTCAGAGGCACGGCAGCTCAAAGAAAGGCGACAAGGTTCACTTCCTGTTTGCACACCAGACAAAATCGCATCACACTGATACGGCCTTTGGGTTTGGGTGCTTTGACAACATTCATATAAATAGAGACACGTTTCATCAATCTGTCAACGCCATTAGGAAGTATTACCAGACGTTGACCGGAGGCGTCTGTAGAGTTACATTTAAATCTCTCATATTATTGTCTGGTTAAATTAATATGCAATAAACTCAATTTAGAAGGAAAAAAAAGTTGGGGTGCATTTTAACACGAATAAAATGTGGATTTAGTCTTTTTCTTGGACTTGGAGACGTGTCAACACTCTTTCGCCCTGTCGAGCACTTTCTGTGGCTTTGCATATACTTTCATGAATGTTAAATATGTTCTGTTGTAAAAAAGGACATCTTTAACAAATTAAATCTATTATTATTATCTTTGATTACATTTTCAACCCTTTAGCTACTAACTATCCTTACATTAGCTTTAGTTACGAGTATATTGTGTAAACATGGCTTATTTACATTAATTATTGCACTCAAGTAACATGGCAAACAATTTAACACTTGTTTTTTAGCCATCTTCGTTGTTTTGTACCCTAAGAAGCATGATGATTTATTATTGACACACTTGGATAAACTGTAAAAAACAAACATGCTGGCTTTTAGCTGGTAATTGAGATGCATGTTTTGTTCACTTAGGAAAAGCTTGCATGTATGTTTGGACTATTTTGTACTTTTCGTTTAATTAGATCTGGTGTAAATACTTAATACATATTCTACTTTAATGCTAAATAGCAGGTATAGTTTTGACCTCTTAAAAGTCATTTCCTCAACTTGTTTATGTTCGCACCCATAAAACGGTAAATGTACCTGGCATTAAACTTGGTTATGATGTACCATTGGAGCTAGCATGTTAGCGTTAGGAATTCTGCAGAAACTCCAAGACACTTCAAACTAGCCTCGCTATTTGCCACAGGAGAGGGGCTCTTTAATAAACTTTATATACTGTTAAAAAACACACACGGCAATTTAAAACCCGTTTAAAATAAAAGCAGCTCACTTATAGAAAGCTACATGCTAATCCCACGTTGCGGAGGAAACACATTAGCACCACGTTAGCAGTTAGCATTAGTTAGCTTCCATTGGAGTCAAGTTAGAAAACACGTTAGCATTTGTTAGCTTTAATTTAGCTTAACGCCACAGCTAAAAACGAATCATGCGGTGCGTTTAGCTGATGATTAGACACACACATCTCTACAAGTAAGGATGTCTGAATTGTGTTGTATATTTAGAGAATAGTAGTGATTTCTAACGGAGTCTCATGTTAACGGTCGGTCTCCACATGGTCTAGCACCCGCCATGTTGGACCCTCACGCCGGGACGAAAAACACTAAAAATGCCACTAATTTCTAGATTTTTCCGAAATGTTAATACATAAATCGTACACACATAGTGTTATAAAGCGACATCGGTTCGCGTATCCCGTGTGTTTCGGGTTTAAATGTGGATTTTAAAGGTTTTACGTACTGTGCCGGACGCCTTCATGGTGTCAGTCTGTCACTGCCACGGGAAAAGAGGAAGCTGGAAGGAGGAGCCTGGTGACGTCATATGGACCGAGAGGCGGGGAAAGGCGGGACATCCGGGGACTCAGACAGAAAGATGGTGTCACGTTGGTAATTATACTTTTAAAATATTTATTATATTTTATAATAATAATACAATTAAAATAAAAAATGGTACTGGTCTTTAAATATTGCTATTTATAAAAAAAAAAATTGAATGACAGTTTTGTTTTATTTTCAATAAACCGCAAACTCTATATATGTTTTTTTGCTCATACGAATCCGAAACGAACTTCAGACTCAGTCTTGACCGTCACTCGGAAACATTTGACGTCTTAAAAATATAAATAAATAACGTAAATTCGCTAAATATCATACAATTTATACAACTATAACATAATATAACTGTGGTTAAAATATAAAAGATAAATATTATTCTGTGGTTAAAATATATAAAAAAACAATATTATTTAGTATTAATATTTTTGACGGCTACGCTCCGTATATTTCCCTTTATATATACAGTCTATGATATTTCCCTAAAAAACTAATAAATAAAATAAAAATATATAATAATACTAGATTAAAAATGGAAAAATATACGTTAAAAGGCGAGGGAAATTGGTCGCCAACGTGTAATTAAAGGGGTTGAAAACACATTTAAAATCAAGGTTATTCTCTATTTTTAAAGAGTGATGGAGTTGATATTGACAATAGAATATATTTACATTCATACATTGTTTTTTTGAATAAAATAAAAAAATCATTATTTTCGTATAATATTTCTACAGCTAGCTGCTACGCTATATATCCGATCCTAAACAACTGAAAAAATAAAATAATAAAATAAACACATTTTCCTAAATCTACATATCAGTTAGATAACATAACCGTGTTTAAAATATATATATTTAAAAAATATATAATTTTTATAAATATTTTTACGGGTACGCTTCGTTATCCGTCCCAAAAAATGCTAAGAAAATGTAAGAAAAAAAGAAAACAAATATCACATGTTTACATACAGCGTAAAACAACTGTTGTGAAAATATATCAATCAATCAATCAATCAATCAATGTTTATTTATATAGCCCAATATCACAAATGTTACATTTGTCTCAGTGGACTTCACAGTTTGTACAAAATATCAGTATGACAATACCACACCCTCTGTCCTCAGACCCTCACATCGTACAAGGAAAAACTTCAGAAGAAAACCCACAGTTTTAAAGGGAAAAATGGGAGAAACCTCAGGGAGAGCAACAGAGGAGGGATCCCTCTCCCAGGACGGACAGACGTGCAATAGATGCCGTGTGTAAATTGAAAAGATAATACATTTGCAACATAGGTAGTCCAAATGTTTGGAAATGCATGTGTGTATAATAGGAAGATGAATCCACGAGGATATCCATCCAGGACCTATGATCCATGACCACAGCCACGACTCAAGATCCAGGGCTCGTGATGCAGGACACAGGACCGCAGGATCATCCATGACTCCGGATCCCAGCGTATATAGACACCAAAAAGAAAGAGATTTGGGGAAGCTGGGTTAATCGGAACATGAGAGGACACAGGTATAGACAGAGAGAAGGAAGAAGTAAGATGTCCCCCGACAAACTAAGCCTATCAGCAAAACTAGGGGCTGAATCTAATCAGCCCTAACTATAAGCTTTATCAAAAAGGAAGGTCTTAAGCACACTCTTAAAAACGGATAGGGTGTCTGCCGCCCGAACACAAACTGGAAGCTGATTCCACAAATGTGGAGCTTGATAAGAAAAGGCTCTGGCTCCCATTGTACTTTTAGAGACTCTAGGAACAACCAACAACCCTGCATTCTTGGAACGCAATGCCCTAGTAGGACAGTAGGGTATAATGAGTTCTTTAAGGTAAGATGGCGCCTGCCCATTAAGGGCTTTGTAGGCGAGAAGAAGAATTTTAAATTCTATCCTGTGTTCTATAGGGAGCCAGTGTAAGGCAGCCAGAACAGGAGTAATGTGGTCCCTTTTCCTAACTCTGGTTAGTACACGAGCTGCAGCATTTTGAATCAGCTGAAGCGACTTGACTGACTTCTTGGTACACCCTGATAATAAGGAGTTACAATAATCCAGCCTTGAAGTAACAAATGCATGGACTAGTTTCTCTGCATCATTTTGAGGCAAGATATGCCTGATTTTTGCAATGTTACGTAGATGGAAGTAGGCGGTACTTGAAATTGATTTTATGTGGGCGTTAAAGGATAAATCCTGATCAAATATAACACCAAGATTCCTTACAGTCTCACTGGAGGCCAAATTAATGCCATCCATAGTTAGTATATCTTTAGATACTTTGTTTCGTAGATTCTTCGGGCCAAGTACAATAACTTCAGTTTTGGTCGTGTTTAACATCAAAAAGTTTAAGGTCATCCACGTTTTTAAGTCCTTGAGGCAGTCTTGAATTTTATTTAGATGATTAATTTCATCAGGCTTGATTGATAAATATAGTTGAGTATCATCTGCATAACAATGAAAGTTTACAGAATGATTCCTTATAATATTGCCTAACGGAAGCATATATAATGTGAACAAAATAGGTCCGAGCACTGAGCCCTGTGGCACTCCATGGCTAACTTTGGTTTGCGTGGAAGATTCATCATTGACACGTACAAACTGAGAGCGTTCAGATAGATAGGACCTAAACCAGCCTAAAGCAGTTCCCTGTATGCCAACTAAGTGCTCTAGTCTTTGCAATAAGATATCATGATCGATAGTATCAAATGCAGCACTGAGATCGAGCAAAACAAGAATAGAGACAAGTCCCTTGTCTGAGGCTATTAGAATGTCATTTGTGACTTTAACCAGAGCTGTCTCTGTGCTATGATGTGTTCTAAAGCCAGACTGAAAATCTTCAAATAAATCATTGTTTTTTAAGTAATCACACAACTGTTTAGCGACCGCTTTCTCAAGAATTTTTGAGAGGAACGGAAGATTAGAAATAGGTCTATAATTGGCTAAAACCTCTGGATCGAGGTTGTGCTTTTTAAGAAGCGGTTTTATCACTGCTACTTTGAATGATTGTGGAACATAGCCTGATAATAAAGACATATTCATAATATTTAATAAAGAAGTGCTAATTAATGGAAAAACTTCCTTCAACAGCTTAGTTGGAATTGGGTCTAACATACACGTTGATGGTTTAGAAGAGAGAATCATTGAATTTAATTGTTCAAGGTTAATGGCTGAAAAGCATTCTAGTTTACTATCTAGTGTAATATTAGAACTTACGTTTCCGGGAGCTGTTGATAACACTATACTGGTCAAAGGCAAGAGGTCATTAATTTTGTATTATAATTATAACATATATAAAACCTTTTATTCAGTATATTTTCCTAAAAAAACGTTGAAAAATTGACAACAACATATAACTGTGGTTAAAATATATGAAATATAAATATTATTCTTATAAAATATTTTGCATTAATATTTTTACACTTAGCCCCCCCCCCACAAATTGTTAAAATATATTAAAACATTTTTTTATTTGTTTATAAAAATAAACCGTTAAATATATTTGTTTTTAATATGTATTAATATTTGTACGGCTACGTTACAGTTCTCTTAAAAAAAAAAACTAAAATCAACAACAACAACAACATATAACTGTGGTTAAAATACAGTAAATATAATTTTTTATACATTTATTAATATTGGTACGGCTTCGCTAAGTAACTCTTCACTAAGTAACTCTTCACTAAGTAACTCTTCACTAACTACTAGTAACTCTTCACTAAGTAACTCTTCACTAACTACTAGTAACTCTTCACTAAGTAACACTTCGCTAAGTAACTCTTCACTAACTACTAGTAACTCTTCGCTAAGTAACTCTTCGCTAAGTAACTCTTCGCTAAGTAACTCTTCACTAACTAGTAAATCTTCGCTAAGTAACTCTTCACTAACTACTAGTAACTCTTCGCTAAGTAACTCTTCGCTAAGTAACTCTTCACTAACTAGTAACTCTTCGCTAAGTAACTCTTCACTAATTAGTAACTCTTCACTAATTAGTAACTCTTCGCTAAGTAACTCTTCACTAAGTAACTCTTCTCTAATTAGTAACTCTTCGCTAAGTAACTCTTCGCTAAGTAACTCTTCACTAACTAGTAACTCGTCGCTAAGTAACTCTTCGCTAAGTAACTCTTCACTAACTAGTAACTCTTCGCTAAGTAACTCTTCACTAATTAGTAACTCTTCGCTAAGTAACTCTTCGCTAAGTAACTCTTCACTAACTAGTAACTCTTCGCTAAGTAACTCTTCACTAACTAGTAATTATTCGCTAAGTAACTCTTCGCTAACTAGTAACTCTTCACTAACTAGTAACTCTTCGCTAAGTAACTCTTCACTAACTAGTAATTCTTCGCTAAGTAACTCTTCGCTAACTAGTAACTCTTCGCTAAGTAACTCTTCGCTAAGTAATTCTTCGCTAAGTAACTCTTCGCTAACTAGTAACTCTTCGCTAAGTAACTCTTCGCTAAGTAACTCTTCACTAACTAGTAACTCTTCGCTAAGTAATTCTTCGCTAAGTAACTCTTCACTAACTAGTAACTCTTCGCTAAGTAACTCTTCGCTAAGTAACTCTTCACTAACTAGTAACTCTTCGCTAAGTAATTCTTCGCTAAGTAACTCTTCACTAACTAGTAACTCTTCGCTAAGTAACTCTTCGCTAAGTAACTCTTCGCTAAGTAATTCTTCGCTAAGTAACTCTTCACTAACTAGTAACTCTTCGCTAAGTCATTCTTCGCTAAGTAACTCTTTATAGAAAAAGAAGGGGGAAAAAAGAAGGAAAAAGAAAGAAGGAAAACCATGAGGAAAACCCGTACCGTAGTGCTTCCTGTGTGACCCGGATGTTAACGGCCAGACACGCCGCTCCTCTCAGTCCGACGACATGCAGCAGATTTCTGGATGATCCTCAGCGGCTCCATGATGAACTGACGTGGGGGAAAACACATTCATCTATTCAGTTTTAATTAAGGTAAGTTTCCTCTCATCTACTCTCTGTTATTATTGCGTACATCTCGGTTAAAAACGGCTCACGTCAGTTTGTCATCGCGAGATGTTCCTTAGGTAACCGTTACCTGACCAACTGCCATTTAAAAACACGTTAAAACTTCATCTACTTATCCTGAAACACCAACATTAAGGTCAGTAACACTGCTCCGGGGATGACTGGTGCTTTAGGGTTTGTTAAAAGTGTTTAATGAACGAAGTCACACAGCTATGATGCTAATGCTAGCTTCAGTTAGCAGCGTTTCTAAATGAAGTTGTTAGCATGTTAGCTGGTTAGCATGTCACTGATAGGATCCACAGCCCAGGTCATATTTACACATGTAACCCCTTATATGGGAAGTGTGTGTGTTTGTATTGTTGTTGTTGTTGTTGACACTGTAACGGAGACATGGAGGTGTTGACTGTGTGTTGCATCATGTAGGGAGGATGAGCTGTCATTATATCCACTGTAAATATATATAATACACACAATAATACTGCTTTTAAGTAGATATTAGTGTCAAATACACACCTTTTTATCACATGTAATTCATCAGGATGCCAGTTAGCTGGAGAGGCAGCAGCTATTCTCTCAGGGATCCACAACAAACTTAATGTAATATACATGATAGGATGTACACACTAAAACGTACAAAATACAACAACAACAACAACAAAACACAGCCTCGTTTATTTAGTTAAACTGTTATTGTCTATGTTATATTGAGTGTAAAGGTGTTGACTGTGTGTTGCATCGTGTCAGGATATCCTCTACACATTAATACACAACATGAAGCTGCTTTAAGTAGATACTAAGTCAAATATACACCCTTTTATTACATTTTATATATCAGGATAATTCATGAATACATGACGGTAGATAATCACTAAAACACAACACATGCCTAGTTTTATTTAGTATAGACATGTGGTACTTCTACTGTGATATATAATGAACATAAGAAGTATTTTTGTTGTTGTTGACACTGTTGACTGATGTTAGGAAAGATCAAATCAAATCAAAGTTTATTTATATAGCACATTTCCAGACAACTTTAGGTTGCGCCAAAGTGCTGTACACGGATACAAAAACACACTGCAACAATCGCAGGACAGGTCAAAAACAACAAATATGAGGCAGACACAGTTAAAATACAGAACAAAAACCGTCATGCTCTGCTCAAGTTTAAAAGGCCAGAGAGAAAAAGTGCGTCTTCAGGGAGGATTTAAAAGCACCTAGTGTTTGGGCCGACCTCACAGGCAAGGGCAGAGCGTTCCAGAGCCTGGGACCAGCTGCAGCGAAGGCTCGGTGCCCTCTGGTTTTTAACCTGGTTTTCGGCACTACCAGCAGCATTTGGTCTGCGGACCTTAGAGCTCTGGCTGGGGTGTATCGCTGGATGAGCTCAGCTATGTAGGCCGGTGCCAGCCCGTTTAGGGCCTTAAAAACAAATAAAAGGAGTTTAAAATCGATTCTGAATCGAACTGGAAGCCAGTGCAGTGAGGCCAGAATGGGGGTAATATGGTCACGCTTTTTGTGGCCGGTCAGGAGACGTGCAGCTGCGTTCTGCACTAGCTGCAGGCGTTTTATGGATGCCTGATCCATGCCCACATATAAAGCGTTGCAGTAGTCAAGTCGTGATGTCACGAAAGCGTTAATTACCCTTTTTAGGTCTGTAAAAGATAAAAACGACTTGGTCTTAGCCAATAGTCGTATTTTAAAAAAGCAGGTTTTGACTACGCTGCTGACCTGTTTCTCGAACTTAAAAGTGCTATTAAGGATCACTCCAAGATTCGTTACAGAGGGGAGGATGTTTTTACTCAGGGAGCCAAGAATGTCAACCTGGGAGGCCGGAGGTCGGGGTCCAAAAAAAATGACCTCGGTCTTGCTCTCGTTGAGGGTGAGGAAGTTTAGGCTCAGCCAAGATTTTATTTCAGCCAAGCAATCCATCAATTGCTGTATGGAGTTAGCATTAGCGAGAGGGAGATATATCTGAACGTCATCAGCGTAGCAGTGGAAGGGGATGTTGTGCTTGGAGAGAATTGCACCTAGGGGCAGTATATATAATAAAAAGAGGATGGGGCCCAGAATGGAACCTTGGGGAACCCCACAGGTAAGAGGGGCTTTAGCGGAAGAGAAGGCACCTAGCTGCACTGAAAGGCTACGATCTGTTAAGTAGGACCTGAACCATGCCAGAGCAGAGCCTGTGATGCCTGCGGACTGTTTGAGCCGCGACAACAGAATGCTGTGGTCCACGGTGTCGAAAGCCGCTGACAGGTCCAGCAGCACCAGGATAGCTGGGCTACCTGAGTCGGCTGCTAGGAGGAGATCATTAAAAACCCTTAAAAGGGCTGTTTCCGTGCTGTGCATTGGTTTAAAACCAGACTGAAACTTCTCATGGATGCCATGCGTGGTTAAAAAAGACTGCAGCTGGGCGTAGATTACTCGCTCCAGGGCTTTGGATAAAAAAGGCAGCTGGGAGATGGGCCTAAAATTTGCAAGAATGCAGGGGTCGAGATTTTTTTTTTTAAGAAGTGGCTTGACCACGGCATGTTTGAAGGCAGATGGGACACATCCTGAGCTGAGAGAGGTGTTTATAAGTAATAAAATACTTGCTCCAACTGAATCGAAAACGTCTCTGAGAAGGCGAGAGGGAATACTGTCTGAGGTGCAGTTTGTCGGCCGCAGGTGCATGACTACATCCGAGAGAGAAGAGAGTGATATAGGCTCAAAGTGGTCGAGGACAGCAGGACACAGAAGAGGAGCAGAATCTGGGTTAGCACTAGTGTGGGCTAGCCTAAGAGCAGATACTTTTTCAATAAAAAATGACAGAAATTTATCACAGAGAGTAGTCGATGGTACAATTGGAGAAACATCACAGGGATTAATGATCGAGTTGAGGACATTAAAAAGAACCTGAGGTTTGTGGCTGTTTTTAGATATTAACAGAGAAATATGCTCTGTTTTGGCTGCTTTGACTGCCGTCTGATAGTCAGAAAGGCAAGCACGAAGGATTTCTAAGGAGACATGGAGTTTGTCCTTTTTCCATTTTCTCTCTGCACGCCTGCAAGCGCGTCTGAGAGCACGAGTACAGTCATTGAGCCACGGCTGTGGGAGAACTTTGGTGCGTCTGAGCGTAAACGGAGCAACAGAGTCAAGTATTTGTGTACATGTCGAGTCAAACATAGAGATAAGCTCATCAGCACTAAGCGCACAGTTCATCTCTAATTTACAGATCAGAGAAGTATTAAAAGCATCAGAAAACTGTGAGGCCGTCAACGGGTTAATTAAACGCAGACGACGTGCAGGGGCTCGCGACTCGAGCCCTGCGCTAGGAAGATGGGCTGTCATTATATCCACTATAATGCTGTTTATAATACTTGTAGGATCCATACTAGCTCTTCTTCCAACAGACTTAATATAATATACATGACACTAAATAATCATAAAACAACAACAACAACAACAACACAACTCGTGGCCTAGTTCTATTGAGTAAAAGCTGTATATTACACAATATTACAGTGTTGACTAAACAAGAAGTATTTACTCTTAAAGGTGGGGTAGGTCATTTTGGAGAAAGCAGCTCGAGTGCGCTAGAATTAGAAAATACACAACCGGAACAATCTGCCCCTTCCTCACAGAGCCCCTTCCTCACAGAGCCCCTTCCTCACAGAGCCCCTTCCTCACAGAGCCCCTTCCTCACAGAGCCCCTCCTCACAGAGCCCCTTCCTCACAGAGCCCCTTCCTCACAGAGCCCCTTCCTCACAGAGCCCCTTCCTCACAGAGCCACTTCCTCACAGAGCCCCTCCTCACAGAGCCCCTTCCTCACAGAGCCCCTTCCTCACAGAGCCCCTTCCTCACAGAGCCCCTTCCTCCAACACACACGAACGCGCACATGACCAATGAGGGCACGAGATGAGTGTGTGCACAGATGGAAGGCTGACAGGCAGGTAGGGCGTCCCAAATTGAAAAGGATATCGCTTTGTGTTTGTTACTTTCGTTGCAGTCGTGTCTTAAGTGTAATTTGGCTTGGCTTCCTATTTATGGACATGCTTTTATTTTGAAGGAGAGGTAGCGCTGTTGACAGGAAGTTGTTGTTGCTATGGAAACAGCGTGACGGAGATTAACGGAGAAAAGTAATATCTACATATAAAGACGGAGAAAGTAAACGATAACGATTATGGTTAAGTGTTAGCACCCCCACGAACAAGCTCTTACGTTGATATTGGAGATTTCAATAAATTCAATTTGAAAAAAAAACGTGGAAAAAACAAACAAAACGAATATCCGAATAACGAAATTGAAACCCGAAGAGTACTCCAACGAACGAATATTCGGATATTCGCGTACAGCCCTACAGGCAGGTCGGCCATCCAGTTACTTTAGCCGGCTCAGATGATTGGTCGTGCTTTTTACAGCGCTACGGCTTCAAAGCACTTCAGATATTCATTGCTATCGGACGTTAAGAGCATTCCATGGAATATAACAACGTGTGTCTCGAGCCGCTTTCTCAAACGTACCTACCCCACCTTATATTCTAACTAAGTGGGACTTTTCAAATGAAAGGTGTTATTCTCATATGTCCTACTCTACCTGCTGTGGAGGAGACACTACATGCTGATATACACCTGAAGATCAGCAGGAGAGGACTCTTTAAAGTAGAGACACTACATACTGATATACACCTGAACATCTGCAGGAGAGGACTCTTTAAAGTAGAGACACTACATACTGATATACACCTGAACATCAGCAGGAGAGGACTCTTTAAAGTAGAGACACTACATACTGATATACACCTGAACATCAGCAGGAGAGGACTCTTTAAAGTAGAGACACTACATACTGATATACACCTGAACATCAGCAGGAGAGGACTCTTTAAAGTAGAGACACTACATACTGATATACACCTGAACATCAGCAGGAGAGGACTCTTTAAAGTAGAGACACTACATACTGATATACACCTGAAGATCAGCAGGAGAGGACTCTTTAAAGTAGAGACACTACATACTGATATACACCTGAAGATCAGCAGGAGAGGACTCTTTAAAGTAGAGACACTACATACTGATATACACCTGAACATCAGCAGGAGAGGACTCTTTAAAGTAGAGACACTACATACTGATATACACCTGAACATCAGCAGGAGAGGACTCTTTAAAGTAGAGACACTACATACTGATATACACCTGAACATCAGAGGAGAGGACTCTTTAAAGTAGAGACACTACATACTGATATACACCTGAACATCAGCAGGAGAGGACTCTTTAAAGTAGAGACACTACATACTGATATACACCTGAACATCAGCAGGAGAGGACTCTTTAAAGTAGAGACACTACATACTGATATACACCTGAACATCAGCAGGAGAGGACTCTTTAAAGTAGAGACACTACATACTGATATACACCTGAACATCAGAGGAGAGGACTCTTTAAAGTAGAGACACTACATACTGATATACACCTGAACATCAGCAGGAGAGGACTCTTTAAAGTAGAGACACTACATACTGATATACACCTGAACATCAGAGGAGAGGACTCTTTAAAGTAGAGACACTACATACTGATATACACCTGAACATCAGCAGGAGAGGACTCTTTAAAGTAGAGACACTACATACTGATATACACCTGAACATCAGCAGGAGAGGACTCTTTAAAGTAGAGACACTACATACTGATATACACCTGAACATCAGCAGGAGAGGACTCTTTAAAGTAGAGACACTACATACTGATATACACCTGAACATCAGCAGGAGAGGACTCTTTAAAGTAGAGACACTACATACTGATATACACCTGAACATCAGCAGGAGAGGACTCTTTAAAGTAGAGACACTACATACTGATATACACCTGAACATCAGCAGGAGAGGACTCTTTAAAGTAGAGACACTACATACTGATATACACCTGAACATCAGCAGGAGAGGACTCTTTAAAGTAGAGACACTACATACTGATATACACCTGAACATCAGCAGGAGAGGACTCTTTAAAGTAGAGACACTACATACTGATATACACCTGAACATCAGCAGGAGAGGACTCTTTAAAGTAGAGACACTACATACTGATATACACCTGAACATCAGCAGGAGAGGACTCTTTAAAGTAGAGACACTACATACTGATATACACCTGAACATCAGCAGGAGAGGACTCTTTAAAGTAGAGACACTACATACTGATATACACCTGAACATCAGCAGGAGAGGACTCTTTAAAGTAGAGACACTACATACTGATATACACCTGAACATCAGCAGGAGAGGACTCTTTAAAGTAGAGACACTACATACTGATATACACCTGAACATCAGCAGGAGAGGACTCTTTAAAGTAGAGACACTACATACTGATACATACCTGATGTAATCAAGGTGAAACAACGTTAGCTGTCGTTTTGGCATCCAAACCAACCTGAAGCTGCCGATGACTCTTCGGTCAGCTGACCACATGGTCAGGGCGACACCCTTCTGAAAGTCCCACGGTATATTTGATGTGTGTTCCTGTGCTTCCTGCAGATGAGAGAGAGCAGCTATCTGAAGCTAAGCTAACACTGGATGGCCTGCCAGTCTGTCTGTGTGATCATGGACGAGCAGGCCCTGCTGGGGCTCAACCCCAACGCCGACGCCCGCTACAGACACAGGGTGAGACTTTATTCCATCGATTTTGTTTACATTTTCTGTTTCAGATATTTCTTAGGACTTGTTTCAGATATATTTTTTTATTTCCCCCGATTATAACATGTCACGAACACTAACCGTTAGGACGAGGCTACGCTAGTTTTTGTGTTATTCTATCATTTGTTTCAGATAGATTTTCTTAATTCTTTGGACCTTTTTTTAAACACTTTTTCTAAAATATATTATTTTGTTCCAACTTTTTATCTGATTTTTTTTGTACATTTTTCTTTTTGTGTGTGTGTGTGTGTGTGTGTGTGTGTGTGTGTGTGTGTGTGTGTGTGTGTGTGTGTGTGTGTGTGTGTGTGTGTGTGTGTGTGTGTGTGTGTGTGTGTGTGTGTGTGTGTGTGTGTGTGTGTGTGTGTGTGTGTGTGTGTGTGTGTGTGTGTGTGTGTGTGTGTGTGTGTGTGTGTGTGTGTGTGTGTGTGTGTGTGTGTGTGTGTGTGTGTGTGTGTGTTCAGGCCATGGCGTACTTTGAGCAGCTGAAGGAGTCTCAGGACGGCTGGGAGGTTTGTGCCGAGGCTCTCTCTAAAGGCATCTACAAGTGAGTGCCAACACACAGCTTTAATATTAATGTATACGGAATAAAGTTAATGCTGTGTGTGTGTGTGTGTTAACATGTTTATCTGTTCCAGTGATGACCATGTGAAGTTCTTCTGCTTCCAAGTGCTGGAGCATCAGATCCGCTTCAGGTGAGGAGGAGGAGGAGGAGGAGGAGGAGGAGATATTGATGTTGTTTATTCTGCAGAAACATGCATTAATGTTGACATTGTGTTTGTGTTGACGTTGTGTTGACGTTGTGTTTGTGTTGACGTTGTGTTTGTGTTGACTTTGGCCCTTTCTCATTTCTCTAACTCCCCTCCTCGACTCCCCTCCTCGACTCCTATCCTCGATACTTAGTCCCGCCCACAGGAGATGTGAGCCGAGGAGCCGAGGAGGGGAACCGAGGAGAGAGGAGGGGAAGCAGCAGGCGGTTAGAGAAATGAGAACTCCTCTCCTCTGAGAGGTCATTTTAAAGAGACGTCCATTAATGATGACAGGAGGCACAGCAGCCCTCTGTCTGATGGACAGATGAGTTCATGATGACTTATATTACTTTGATTCATTCACAGTGCGGTGTCATGAGACAATAACAGGCTGCAGATGCGGACACACACACACACACACACATATATGTATATATTTATATACATATATATACAATTTCAGAATCAAACAGAGCACTCTCATATTAACGTAACACTATCAGAGACTGGATATATCCCCCCCCCCTCTCTGGTCGCTACAATGAGAAAAATAAATGACGGGCCAAAAGTTTTATTTACAAGTATTAAAAGTAGCAGAGGACACCAAACCAACTGAGACCTGTCTGTCCGCTGCATCTACACACACACTGTACCACACACACACTGTACCACACACACGCACCTACAGCTAACAGCCTAACAGCCGTTGTGTATTTTATTTTGTGAAGCACTAAATGGTTTTAGAAACATCTGGACTCTTTGTTTGTAGATATCTACTAAACTACAGCAAAGAGAGTAGGCCTGTTCTACTGAGTGATATATATTATACACACTGCTCTGCTTTCTGCACGGACCTCTCAGCTGTTCTCTCTGGAAACATCGCGTCGCGATGAAAGCAGTTAATAAAATAATATCCAGGGGATGCATGCAGAGCTGTCATTGGCTGAGAGAAGTCCGGCCAGTGCGTCACGCCTCTTTGAAACATCTCTGTTGCCGGAAATGCATCCACGAAGGAGCCGTGGAGGACCGTGGAGGACCCATCAGTGTATCCTCGGTTAGAGCTCCTCCAGAGAGCCTCCTCGATGCTCGATGCTCGGTCCTCGAAGTGCATTTAGAGAAATGAGATGTCCTTCAACATGGCGCGCTGAAATTCATTTCCGGGTCACGACCGAAGGACCGAGGAGTCGAGGAGTCGAGGAGGGGGATTTGATGAAATGAGAAAGGGCCTTTGTGTTGTGTTTGTGTTGACGTTGTGTTGTGTTTGCGTTGTGTTGACGTTGTGTTTGTGTTGTGTTTGCGTTGTGTTTGTGTTGACGTTGTGTTTGTGTTGTGTTTGTGTTGACGTTGTGTTTGTGTTGACGTTGTGTGTGTGTTGACGTTGTGTTTGTGTTTGCGTTGTGTTTGTGTTGACGTTGGGCTTGTGTTGTGTTTGTGTTGACGTTGTGTTTGCGTTGTGTTTGTGTTGGCGTTGTTTGTGTTGTGTTTGTGTTGACGTTGTGTTTGTGTTGACGTTGTGTTTGCGTTGTGTTTGTGTTGACGTTGTGCTTGTGTTGACGTTGTGTTTGTGTTGACGTTGTGTTTGTGTTTGTGTTGACGTTGTGTTTGCGTTGTGTTTGTGTTGGCGTTGTTTGTGTTGTGTTTGTGTTGACGTTGTGTTTGTGTTGACGTTGTGTTTGTGTTGTGTTTGCGTTGTGTTTGTGTTGACGTTGTGTTTGCGTTGTGTTTGTGTTGACGTTGTGTTGACGTTGTGTTTGTGTTGACGTTGTGTTTGTATTGACGTTGTGTTTGTGTTGACGTTGTGTTTGTGTTGACGTTGTGTTTGCGTTGTGTTTGTGTTGACGTTGTGTTGACGTTGTGTTTGTGTTGTGTTTGCGTTGTGTTTGTGTTGACGTTGTGTTGACGTTGTGTTGTGTTTCTGTTGACGTTGTGTTTGTGTTGACATTGTGTTTGTGTTGACGTTGTTTGTGTTGTGTTTGTGTTGACGTTGTGTTTGTGTTGACGTTGTGTTTGTGTTGACATTGTCTTTGCGTTGTGTTTGTGTTGACGTTGTTTGTGTTGTGTTTGTGTTGACGTTGTGTTGACGTTGTGTTTGCGTTGTGTTTGTGTTGACGTTGTGTTTGTGTTTGCGTTGTGTTTGTGTTGACGTTGTGTTTGCGTTGTGTTTGTGTTGTGTTTGTGTTGTTGTGTTTGCGTTGTGTTGATGTTGTGTTGACGTTGTGTTTGTGTTGACGTTGTGTTTGTGTTGTGTTTGCGTTGTGTTTGTGTTGACGTTGTGTTTGTGTTGATGTTGTGTTGACGTTGTGTTTGTGTTGACGTTGTGTTTGTGTTGTGTTTGTGTTGACGTTGTGTTGACGTTGTGTTTGCGTTGTGTTAACGTTGTGTTGACGTTGTGTTGACGTTGTGTTTGTGTTGACGTTGTGTTTGGGTTGTGTTTGTGTTGACGTTGTGTTTGTGTTGACGTTGTGTTGCGTTTGTATTGACGTTGTGTTGACGTTGTGTTGTGTTGACGTTGTGTTTGTGTTGACGTTGTGTTGACGTTGTGTTTGTGTTGACGTTGTGTTTGGGTTGACGTTGTGTTGACGTTGTGTTTGTGTTGACGTTGTGTTTGTATTGACGTTGTGTTTGCGTTGTGTTTGTGTTGACGTTGTGTTTGTGTTGACGTTGTGTTTGCGTTGTGTTTGTGTTGACGTTGTGTTGACGTTGTGTTTGTGTTGTGTTTGCGTTGTGTTTGTGTTGACGTTGTGTTGACGTTGTGTTTGTGTTGTGTTTCTGTTGACGTTGTGTTTGTGTTGACATTGTGTTTGTGTTGACGTTGTTTGTGTTGTGTTTGTGTTGACGTTGTGTTTGTGTTGACGTTGTGTTTGTGTTGACATTGTTTTTGCGTTGTGTTTGTGTTGACGTTGTTTGTGTTGTGTTTGTGTTGACGTTGTGTTGACGTTGTGTTTGCGTTGTGTTTGTGTTGACGTTGTGTTTGTGTTGTGTTTGCGTTGTGTTTGTGTTGACGTTGTGTTTGCGTTGTGTTTGTGTTGACGTTGTGTTTGTGTTGACGTTGTTTTTGCATTGTGTTGATGTTGTGTTTGTGTTGACGTTGTGTTTGTGTTGACGTTGTGTTTGTGTTGTGTTTGCGTTGTGTTTGTGTTGACGTTGTGTTTGTGTTGATGTTGTGTTGACGTTGTGTTTGTGTTGACGTTGTGTTTGTGTTGTGTTTGTGTTGACGTTGTGTTGACGTTGTGTTTGCGTTGTGTTAACGTTGTGTTGACGTTGTGTTGACGTTGTGTTTGTGTTGACGTTGTGTTTGTGTTGACGTTGTGTTTGTGTTGACGTTGTGTTGCGTTTGTATTGACGTTGTGTTGACGTTGTGTTGTGTTGACGTTGTGTTTGTGTTGACGTTGTGTTGACGTTGTGTTTGTGTTTGTGTTGACGTTGTGTTTGTGTTGACGTTGTGTTGACGTTGTGTTGATGTTGTGTTTGTGTTGTGTTTGTGTTGACGTTGTGTTTGTGTTGACGTTGTGTTGACGTTGTGTTGACGTTGTGTTTGTGTTGACGTTGTGTTTGTGTTGACGTTGTGTTTGTGTTGATGTTGTGTTTGTGTTGACGTTGTGTTTGTGTTGACGTTGTGTTGACGTTGTGTTTGTGTTGACGTTGACGTTGTGTTGACGTTGTGTTTGTGTTGACGTTGTGTTTGTGTTTGTGTTGTGTTGACGTTGTGTTTGTGTTGACGTTGTGTTTGTGTTTGTGTTGACGTTGTGTTTGTGTTGACGTGTTTGTGTTGACGTTGTGTTTGTGTTGACGTTGTGTTTGTGTTGACGTGTTTGTGTTGACGTTGTGTTTGTGTTGACGTTGTGTTTGCGTTGTGTTTGTGTTGACGTTGTGTTGGTGTTGACGTTGTGTTTGTGTTGACGTTGTGTTTGTGTTGACGTTGTGTTGGCGTTGTGTTTGTGTTGACGTTGTGTTTGTGTTGACGTTGTGTTGACGTTGTGTTTGTGTTGACGTTGTGTTGACGTTGTGTTTGTGTTGACGTTGTGTTGACGTTGTGTTTGTGTTGACGTTGTGTTTGTGTTGACGTTGTGTTGACGTTGTGTTGTGTTTGTGTTGACGTTGTGTTGACGTTGTGTTTGCGTTGCAGACACGGCGGTCTGAGTGCGGTTCAGCAGCAGCTCATCAGAGAGACGCTCATGAAGTGGCTGCAGATTCAGGTTCTGAACAAAAGCTTTATTCTTTCTTTCTCAATCAATTCTGGATTAAAAAAATACTTTTTGCCAGAAATATTTTATACTTTTAAAACTTTTTTCTGAGATATTTTTCCGATTTCTGGGTTTTCAAAATAAAAATTCTGGATATTATTTTTGTTGTTTTTGCAGATTATTTTTGGACAAAATATTCAGACCTTTTTTTAGATTATTTTTATATTTTCTGGATATTCTGGAAACTTTTCACACATTTCTGGATAATTTTACATTTATTTCCAAAAAATATCCAGTTATTTTCCAGACATTTTAACACATTTCTGGATGTTTTGAATACTTGTTTTAAAAGGGAGAATCAAAAGTTCTTCTTTAAAATGTTTTTCTGAGTGACCTCAGCTGGCTCTCAGTCCATGTATATTGAAGGTGTTATTATTCGTGTGCAGCTGATGAACGCGGAGCCGGAGAAGCCCTTCATCAGGAACAAAGCGGCTCAGGTGTTCGCGCTCACCTTCGTCATGGAGTACCTGACGCTGTGGCCCAAGTTCTTCTTCGACATCCTGACTCTCGTGGGTCTGAACCCCCGCGGAGTCGATGTCTACCTGCGGACCCTCATGGCCATCGATGGGGAGGTGGTGGACCGCGATATCCTGCACCTGCCCGACGTAAGAGACCTCACACCTGGAATACTTCTAATATTACTTTTAGGAATAATTTTACTTTTTTGGGACATTCTGATTTGAAATGTTCTCAAATTATTGGTAACTTTTTTGAAGATTTTTGGTAAATGTTTGACATGGTAATGTCAATTTTTTTTAGTTAGGTGCGCGTTCACATGAAAGGGGTGGTATCTGGAGCATTCGACCAATCACAGACATGGAGAAGCGCACTGACAGCGCAGCGTCATACTTCCTGAATGAAAAGTCAACTATAATATTAGACATATGAAGAAGTTAAACTTTAAACATCCATGACTTAAACACTTGATCCAGGATCAAAGCCACAGAGCTGCACCTGCAAGGTGAATACAGCTGGTAACAGAACAAGTGCTGTCAGTACGCTTCTCCATGTCTGTGATTGGTCGAATGCTCCAGATACCACCCCTCTCATGTGAACGCGCACCTAACTAGATCGGACACGACTGGCTTGAGCGATCCACTTGATAACCCGCGTCGTAGGACCGCTTAGTGAGAGCGCGTATGTTTTGGATTAGGCCAACCGGCTAACTCAAACATATCCAGGTTAGGTTGAACCGGCTTCGTAGGACAGGCCTCTGGAATACTTCTAATATTACTTTAAGATACCTGGAATACTTCTAATATTACTTTAAGACACCTGGAATACTTCTAATATTATTTAAGATACCTGGAATACTTCTAATATTACTTTAAGACACCTGGAATACTTCTAATATTACTTTAAGACACCTGGAATACTTCTAATATTACTTTAAGACACCTGGAATACTTCTAATATTATTTAAGATACCTGGAATACTTCTAATATTACTTTAAGACACCTGGAATACTTCTAATATTATTTAAGATACCTGGAATACTTCTAATATTACTTTAAGATACCTGGAATACTTCTAATATTATTTAAGATACCTGGAATACTTCTAATATTACTTTAAGACACCTGGAATACTTCTAATATTACTTTAAGACACCTGGAATACTTCTAATATTACTTTAAGACACCTGGAATACTTCTAATATTACTTTAAGACACCTGGAATACTTCTAATATTACTTTAAGACACCTGGAATACTTCTAATATTACTTTAAGATACCTGGAATACTTCTAATATTACTTTAAGACACCTGGAATACTTCTAATATTACTTTAAGATACCTGGAATACTTCTAATATTACTTTAAGATACCTGGAATACTTCTAATATTATTTAAGATACCTGGAATACTTCTAATATTACTTTAAGACACCTGGAATACTTCTAATATTACTTTAAGACACGTGGAATACTTCTAATATTACTTTAAGACACGTGGAATACTTCTAATATTACTTTAAGACACCTGGAATACTTCTAATACAGTTTAGTTCAGACAATGAAAGTCTGAGGTCACAGGCTCCTCCTCCAACACAATAACACAGATAAAATAGAATATAGTAGAAACAGAATATGATAGAAAGTGCAGACGAGTCTATATGCAGTAATTGGAATATTGATGTGAGTTGCAAACAGTTGAATGTTATGGATGTCCAGGTGTTTAACAGTCGTGTGGCCTGTGGGATGAAACTGTCTCCCCAGGAGATCCGCAGGAACACCCTGATCAAGGACCAGATGAGGGAGCGGTGCATCCCCACGCTGGTGGAGTCCTGGTTCCAGATCCTGCAGACGTACCAGCAGTCTCACCCCGAGATCACCTGCCAGTGTCTGGAGGTCGTGGGCGCCTTCGTGTCCTGGATCGACCTCAACCTCATCGCCAACGACCGGTACGGCCACCTGGGAGAATACCCTCATGTTCCTGTAGACCCACAGCCTTCAGAGACCACCTGCACGCTCTAGACTCTGCAGTGTGCTTAAAGCAGCTGCTAGATTAAACTCTCCTTCTTCTCTCTCATGTATATCTAATATATATATATTCAACATGTGTTCCCCAGGTTTGTGAACCTGCTGCTGAGCCAGATGTCGGTGATGGAGCTGCGCGAGGAGGCCTGTGACTGCCTGTTTGAAATCATCAACAAAGGGATGGACCCTGCGGATAAGATCAAGCTGGTGGAGTCTCTGTGTCAGGTGCTGCAGTCTGCCGGCTTCTTCAACGTGGAGCAGGTAACGCCTCAACACTTCTCCATCAGGTCAAAGTCTTTTCATGTGTTTCCAAAATGCATAACCTGAGTTTTTCATTCAGAAATGGAAAGCAAAATATATGCTGTCGAAATGAGACCGGGGCTTTTACTGATTGCATCGTCTCACACAAACAATAACAACGACTAGAGTAATCCCTACATTCAGAGCCTCAGACACAGCAGCATCTACCAGAAACATCGTTACATGTGTATATACATACATGCATACATGCAATACATACATGCACATATATACATACATGCATACATACATGCACATATATACATACATGCATGCATGCAATACATACATGCACATATATACATACATGCATACATGCAATACATACCTGCACATATATACATACATGCATACATGCACATATATACATACATGCATACATGCAATACATACAATACATACATGCATACATGCAATACATACATGCACATATATACATACATGCATACATGCAATACATACCTGCACATATATACATACATGCATACATGCACATATATACATACATGCATGCATGCAATACATACATGCACATATATACATACATGCATACATGCAATACATACCTGCACATATATACATACATGCATACATGCACATATATACATACATGCATACATGCAATACATACAATACATACATGCATACATGCAATACATACATGCACATATATACATACATGCATACATGCAATACATACCTGCACATATATACATACATGCATACATGCACATATATACATACATGCATACATGCAATACATACAATACTTACATGCATACATGCAATACATACATGCACATATATACATACATGCATACATGCAATACATACATGCACATATATACATACATGCATACATGCAATACATACAATACATACATGCATGCATGCAATACATACATGCACATATATACATACATGCATGCATGCAATACATACATGCACATATATACATACATGCATGCATGCAATACATACATGCACATATATACATACATGCATGCAATACATACATGCATATATATACATGCATATATATACACATGCAATACATACATGCATATATATACATGCAATACATACATGCAATACACAGTGATGCAAATTAGTCGCTTTTCGGCGCCTCCCACTTTTTTAACGCTGATTTGGGTGACTTTGGATTGAGACAGGGAAATAATCTAAACCTCACGCGTGGCGTTTCACTGTCAAGGGGAGCGTGTATGTAATTACATTGCAAATACTGGCTTGAGCCCCACCGCTGTATGGGTTAGCCCTACCATAGATTACCCAACACAAACACTCTGGAGCCGCCACTGCCGACTCGTATTGCGCATGCGCAGATCTATTGCGGCTTTCACACCAGCGCTTTTCCCTTTCTAGCTCCGAGCTAGAGCTTTTCTGGTTCAGCTCCGGTTTCCCTTTTCTGCTCCCGCTCTGTTCACACCGCCCAGAGCCCGAATGGTGCTGCCTCTGCTGCGTCATGACGTCACCGTTTACATCGCTGATTTGCTCCCCAACGGCGTTACGGCGCTCACAACAACAACAACAACTGCGTCGGGTCGATGATCGTGTTGCTTTTAATCACACGAAGCCAGATTAAATTAAATAACGACTTCTCCAACCTTATGCTTTTCTCCAGAGTGCCGTGGTTCATTGTTTATTAATGTGTTTCTGCAGGCATTTACCGACCGCTGCAGTGTTGGCTGCTCTTCCACGGGAGTTTATTCTCCCGTTAGCTCCCGGTTAGCTCACACTGCAGCAGGCCGCTCTAAAGTATTCACTGTCCGACTCACACAAGCAGCTGATACATATCCCCAGTTCCCCTTAAGTGAATGTGTGTCAGTCTGAATTGACGCTGTTTGGCATCACAACGCTGTTATGAAAGTTTCTCTGGTATAAAATGGGTGATGTTAGCATAGCAACCGAAGCTAAACTGACTACTTGCTATTGCTATCCTATTGTGGCATAAACCGTTTTCTACCGGCGTATTTTTATTATGATTCTACTTGTGATAGTCGGACACGACAACCTGTGCAGCCCATGTATTGATTCCATCCGATAGCTGCTATAATACAAAACGTCTGCCTCTCTCCACAATGATCAATAACAGTGAACGGATGGTCAAAGTAAGGTACAAAGAAACAGAACCACACGCAGCCTGGTTAGTGTTGCCTGACTTTATAAAGTGTGTTTATAAGCACTACTGCTTGTAGGCAGGCATGACAGTCGACCCATGTTCAGGGGAGGTGGGTTTAGTTTCCTGCACGCCTCGACGTAAGAGAGACGTAAGCGACGCCACCTCTTAGCTCCGAAGCTCTTGCCTCTAGACCGACAATTTTTTGGAGCTGGAAGTGAACCGGATTCCAGAGCTAAGAGCCGGCACCGCTGCGGTGTGAACAGGAAAAACCGGCACTTTTCAGGCTCCAGCTCGTTGGTGTGAAAGGGGCATCAGATCCAGTAGAAATGATAAAAAAGTAAAAGTCTGCTGCTTATTGTTCTACTAGGCCAAAATAGAGTGTGTTAATTAATATATTTGGCAGTTTGTAGTAAGTCTGTAGATTTGTTTGTGTGTGTGTGTTTCATGTATAGGCCTGTCACGATAATGAATTTTGTTGGATACATTTTCCCGGAATCTGGGTGTGACCCTAGATAACAACCTGTCCTTCACTGCAAACATCGCTGCTACAACCCGCTGCTGCAGATACACGCTTTACAACATCAGGAGGATACGTCCCCAGCTGACCCAGAAAGCTACGCAGGTTCTGGTCCAGGCTCTCGTCACCTCACGCCTAGACTACTGCAACTCCCTCCTGGCTGGTCTACCTGCATGTGCCATCCGACCTCTGCAGCTCATCCAGAATGCAGCGGCTCGTCTGGTCTTCAACCTTCCTAAATGTTCCCACACCACTCCGCTCCTCCGCTCCCTCCACTGGCTTCCGGTAACTGCTAGAATCCACTTCAAGACAATGGTACTTGCGTACCATGCTGCGAATGGATCTGGCCCTTCCTACATCCAGGACATGGTTAAACCGTACACCCCAGCACGTGCACTACGCTCTGCATCAGCCAAACGACTCGCTGCTCCCTCGCTGCGAGAGGGACCCAAGTTCCCATCAGCAGAAACACGTGGGTTTGCTATCCTGGCTCCAAGATGGTGGAATGAGCTCCCATTGACATCAGGACAGCAGATAGCTTACACACCTTCCAGACTGAAAACTCATCTCTTTCAACTCCACTTCGAGCAATAGAACTATTAACAAAGCACTTATATACTAACAAAGGACTGGCTTACCT
>JAPTMU010000246.1:0-34637 GCA_028583405.1 Pogonophryne albipinna
TAAAACAGAACATTTGAGACGAGCAGGAGAATAAACCAGCAGGTGTTTGATATTCTGTCTTTAAAGACCCCTCAATCTGGTTAGTCTGTGTTATTGTGGGACTTTGAGGAAGCAAACCCTTTTTAACACATAAGTCACTAAATAACAGAAACTAACTCAACTATAGAGCCAGCAGCAGATCAGAAACTCCTGCGGTCGTATACGTTAAATGACTTAGAGTTTGGTGTCTCAGTTCCCGTCAGAAAGAACTGCTTTAGAGTAAAGTCATAGAAATAAGGTGTATTGCTCAGTACTTTTCTAGGTAAACAGTCATTTGTAAGTGTGTATCAAGAGGAAATACAAAGACAGGCAACAGTCAAGAACATGGAGATTATAGGAATTACAGTAGAATAAGAAGGTACCGAAGAGTTCAGAGCAGAATTTGAGGATTTGCACGAGTGAAAAGCTGTGAAAGTAAAGAGCTGTTTAAACATTAAAGCATGGAGACATGTCAGAGTAGAGACTCTACATTCTGATATCTGTGGATTTAGATTTGTAGGAGTCTTAAATGCATATCTACTACAGGTCAGATGAGAAATACATAATTTAAACCCCCTATAAATCATCAAACTGTCCCTTTGTTTGATCTTAATCTCACTTCAGGATCTCACTCAGACGTTTCCTCCTCTGCAACTACAGGAAGTTTAAATTGTGAAATGCTGTTTGCTTCCTGTGCCTTTCACAAGAAGCAACACATCTGAGATCATAATATAAGCTGCAAAAGTTATTTTCCGTTTAATACATCAGGTTTTTCAATGTTGTGTTTCTGTGCCAATATTACACACTGTATCGCAACCGTGTCTGAAATAAAAACCTGTAAATGGTGCGTTCATGGCCTCTGTGTTTTTATGAAGGTGAAATAACCACTCGCTCACTAACTCGTTCACTCACTCAGGCCCAATCCCAAACCACGTTCACGCGGAGGGTCCGCCACATTAAGGGCTGTTCCAAAGCATCGAGTGTGGAGCGGTGTGGAGGGGGAGTGGGCTATCAAGCCCTCAAACAGCGAGTCTGCAGCGGTGCTGACTTGAGACCGGTCTCTACCTGACCGGAGTCACGCTGTGTGTGTCCGTCAGGAAACACGCTGTTTACAAGTAGTTCCAGCAAACATCCACTGATAAACTGCGATGTTGATAACCTCATATGTTTTTAATTTAGGATCATACCATGGGCGTAGGAAGCATCCTGAATGTGGGGGGGGACATTTTTAACGGGGGGTGTGGGGGTCGCCTTTCCTGTATTCTGGTGCATTCTAACAGGTGGTTTGATACTTTTATGTGGCTATACTAGCATGAGGAAAATGATGGGTACATTTTGTAATTTCATCCAGTAGTAAAGAAAGGAAACACATTTGATTATTAATTCAGAGCCGTCTTTGAATTAATAAAAAGCAGTTTAAATGCCCATTTTTTGTACATTTATATACAACAATAACTATTTGTGAGTGCATTGAGAGATATTGTTGTGGAGAGTCATTTATATATAAATCGCAAAATACATTTGTGAATCCTTCTGTGAGCATTTATTAACATTGAGACTGATCTGACTCCATACAGATGTTAAGTTCACCTAGGAATGGTATCATTGACTTAAATGTTGCTCTTCTGTCTATATTGGTCACATGATGCCCCTTGACTGAAATGCTTCCTGTTCAATATCCGCACTGATTTCCTTAACATTCTGGGATGAGAGTCCACATCACAATTTACTCTAAACTGTCATTTCCCTTTCATCACTCACCTCAGCAACGGACCTCTCTCCACTGTCCCTGTGTTCTGCCTCTGACTCACTCTCAAGCGCCTAGATGTCAAGAGAGGTGCAGTGATCACTATTTAACATTCAATCATAACAAGTCATACTGAATGTAAATACAACTGACTCTAAAGTAAGTCCCCGTCTGTGACATTGGACATTTTGAAGACTCAAAGGCCCAAGCAGTAGGTAGAATATTAGCTAGTCTATGTAATGTGCACAGAAAATAAATAGTTAACTGAATACTGGGATGGAAATGGCCTATAAGCACTCAGTAAAACATAAACACACACAAAAAGCTTCTGAATGATAAGAAGTATAATTAAAACATAATGCACATTATCATATTGAGAGAGAGTACCGAAGTTAAAGAACTCAGAAAATAATCTCTTATCGAACTGAGGCTCCAGTAAAACACACTGACTGCGTCTGACATGTTATGATCATATTGGGGATATGGTGTTTACATGAGCACAGAAAGATCGGGTTATTCATGTTCCCTGTTTACATGATAAATACTAGTAACCTGGCATTTCGATGCCTTTTCTCTCTAAACTATTCAGTATTTGTAACTCTCTATCATGACATAAAGACGAAACTCCTCTCGAGAAGTGAGACGCTGCCGCCGCCATCACTGTTAACTGATTAACTGCTACCATTTGATGACTTACTTTCCTCTTCTTTGAAAAAAATGTTCTTATGTCCATGTTGTCTGGGGGAGAAAACATATCAAACCAAGAGATCGTCAGCTTTGATTTTCGCTTTATTAACCATGTCCTGAACACTTGGTGTGTGTGCCTTACCTCCGCTACCGGCATCGCTTCATACAACAGGTCTGAGCTGTCAACAACACTCCTTGAACATGCGCGCGCTCTGGGAGAATCTGCCTTGGTACAAAGTAGCAGTGAAAACATGGTACAGAGTTTCATTGATTTGGGCATTCTCTCAATAAGCAAGTGGAATGGATTTGATAGTGAAGCACTGACACAGCGCTCTACAAAGGGCGGCGAGTGGATAGACCGATTCACGGACTTTCCACATGGTAAAAGTGGGGGGGTCTAAACTAATCATTTCAAAAAGTGGGGGGGACTTGTCCCATCCTCATATAATGGCTGCGACGCCCATGGATCATACCTGTGTTTAGTCTAGAAAAAGGTAAATGTGTGCATTTTATTATAAAGTTGTGTATATTTACAGACTGTTGCAAAAACTAAGAAGCTTATAAACAAATTTTAAAAAAAAATCAGGTTTAAAACTAAAAGAGTTTTACAAAAAAAGTAACAATTAAAGAAGTTTGGAGTTTTATTTGAGTTATTAATTTACATTTTTTGTCTAAGAGATGCTGATTTGAAACCGTTGTTACATACAGTTACGGCACTTCCTGTTTCTGCCGGAGAGAGGGGAGAGAGGGGAGAGAGGGGAGGCCGTCCCAAAGCTTGCTGCTGTATTTACTCCCTCCATCTGACAGGAGGAGCCTCATGTGTCACTCCACAGAGTTCACTCCGTCACGGAGGGGGAGGGTGTAGGGCGTGGTTTGGGATTGGGCCTAACTCACTACCCTACTAACTCACTAATTAACCCCCTCACTAACTAACTAACTCACTAATAACTAATAAGTTGTATAATCTTAAGATGAAAAGGGTTATTAAACACGTTCAGTATAGAGGGAAAGGTGTAACATTTAGCCATGTTTTGAGTAATATGCTAAATATAGCCGACACTTGAGGCAAATTCAGGTTTAATTTAAAGGGTCTTTAATAAAAACAGACACATGGAACCAGCAATACATAAATCAGATCTAAAGTGTCGAAACAGAACAATAAACGATGTTATAATTCCTCAAAACCAACAATAATCAACCGTACGGTGAGATAAAATAGACATGAATCATTTGCTACACGGTGGCGGAGCGGAGAGTTCGTTAACCAGTGAAAATACAATACGAAACGAAATCAGGAGAAATTGCATAATGTCTGAAGATGAATATTAATAAAGTTTTCCAAATGAAGCTCCTGAACAATGTGGAGGTGATCACATGACCTTGTGATCACATGACCTCGTATCCACTGCGGATTCCTTTCATCAGACAGCAGGCGAACACGATGCCCAAGATCTGCAGAAAAACAAATATTTACACATTTTAAACCTTTATTTATGACTTTCAGCAGAGTCAAAAACACCGTTATGTGTCTCTCTGTAGTCTCTAATCGTCTCTAATCGTCTCTCTGTAGTCTCTATACTTCTCTTTGTAGTCTAATCGTCTCTCTGTAGTCTCTATACTTCTCTTTGTAGTCTAATCGTCTCTCTGTAGTCTCTATACTTCTCTTTGTAGTCTAATCGTCTCTCTGTAGTCTCTATACTTCTCTTTGTAGTCTCTAATCGTCTCTTAGTAGTCTCTAATCGTCTCTCAGTAGTCTCTATACTTCTCTCTGTAGTCTCTATACTTCTCTTTGTAGTCTCTAATCGTCTCTTTGTAATCTCTATACTTCTCTTTGTAGTCTCTAATCGTCTTTGTAGTCTCTATACTTCTCTTTGTAGTCTCTAATCGTCTCTTTGTAGTCTCTAATCGTCTCTTTGTAGTCTCTATACTTCTCTCTGTAGTCTCTATACTCCTCTCTGTAGTCTCTATACTCCTCTCTGTAGTCTCTATACTCCTCTCTGTAGTCTCTATACTCCTCTTTGTAGTCTCTAATCGTCTCTTTCTAGTCTCTATACGTCTCTTTGTAGTCTCTAATCGTCTCTTTGTAGTCTCTATACTTCTCTTTGTAGTCTCTAATCGTCTCTTTGTAGTCTCTAATCGTCTCTTTGTAGTCTCTATACTTCTCTTTGTAGTCTCTAATCGTCTCTTTGTAATCTCTATACTTCTCTTTGTAGTCTCTAATCGTCTTTGTAGTCTCTATACTTCTCTTTGTAGTCTCTATACTTCTCTTTGTAGTCTCTAATTGTCTCTTTGTAGTCTCTATACTTCTCTTTGTAGTCTCTAATCGTCTCTTTGTAGTCTCTATACTTCTCTTTGTAGTCTCTAATAGTCTCTTTGTAGTCTCTAATCGTCTCTTTGTAGTCTCTATACTTCTCTCTGTAGTCTCGATACTTCTCTCTGTAGTTTCTATACTTCTCTCTGTAGTCTCTAATTGTCTCTTTGTAGTCTCTATACTTCTCTTTGTAGTCTCTAATTGTCTTTGTAGTCTCTAATCGTCTCTTTGTAGTCTCTAATCGTCTCTTTGTAGTCTCTAATCGTCTCTTTGTAGTCTCTATACTTCTCTCTGTAGTCTCGATACTTCTCTCTGTAGTTTCTATACTTCTCTCTGTAGTCTCTAATTGTCTCTTTGTAGTCTCTATACTTCTCTTTGTAGTCTCTAATCGTCTTTGTAGTCTCTAATCGTCTCTTTGTAGTCTCTATACTTCTCTCTGTAGTCTCGATACTTCTCTCTGTAGTTTCTATACTTCTCTCTGTAGTCTGTATACTTCTCTTTGTAGTCTCTAATCGTCTCTTTGTAGTCTCTATACTTCTCTCTGTAGTCTCGATACTTCTCTCTGTAGTCTCTATACCTCTCTGTAGTCTGTATACTTCTCTTTGTAGTCTCTAATCGTCTCTTTGTAGTCTCTAATCGTCTCTTTGTAGTTTCTAATCGTCTCTTTGTAGTCTCTATACTTCTCTCTGTAGTTTCTATACTTCTCTCTGTAGTTTCTATACTTCTCTCTGTAGTCTATATTTGTCTCTTTGTGGTCTCTAATCGTCTCTTTGTAGTCTATACTTCTCTTTGTAGTCTCTATACTTCTCTTTGTAGTCTCTATACTTCTCTTTGTAGTCTCTAATTGTCTCTTTGTAGTCTCTATACTTCTCTTTGTAGTCTCTATACTTCTCTTTGTAGTCTCTAATCATCTCTTTGTAGTCTATACTTCTCTTTTGTAGTCTATACTTCTCTTTGTAGTCTCTATACTTCTCTTTGTAGTCTCTATACTTCTCTTTGTAGTCTCTATACTTCTCTTTGTAGTCTCTAATCGTCTCTTTGTAGTCTCTATACTTCTCTTTGTAGTCTCTAATCGTCTCTTTGTAGTCTCTATACTTCTCTTTGTAGTCTCTAATTGTCTCTTTGTAGTCTCTATACTTCTCTTTGTAGTCTCTATACTTCTCTTTGTAGTCTCTAATTGTCTCTTTGTAGTTTCTATACTTCTCTTTGTAGTCTCTATACTTCTCTTTGTAGTCTCTAATTGTCTCTTTGTAGTCTCTATACTTCTCTTTGTAGTCTCTATACTTCTCTTTGTAGTCTCTATACGTCTCTTTGTAGTCTCTATACTTCTCTTTGTAGTCTCTATACTTCTTTGTAGTCTCGATACTTCTCTCTGTAGTGTCTCTAATCGTCTCTTTGTAGTCTCTATACTTCTCTCTGTAGTCTCTATACCTCTCTGTAGTCTGTATACTTCTCTTTGTAGTCTCTAATCGTCTCTTTGTAGTCTCTAATCGTCTCTTTGTAGTTTCTAATCGTCTCTTTGTAGTCTATACTTCTCTTTTGTAGTCTATACTTCTCTTTGTAGTCTCTATACTTCTCTTTGTAGTCTCTATACTTCTCTTTGTAGTCTCTATACTTCTCTTTGTAGTCTCTATACTTCTCTTTGTAGTCTCTAATCGTCTCTTTGTAGTCTCTATACTTCTCTTTGTAGTCTCTAATCGTCTCTTTGTAGTCTCTATACTTCTCTTTGTAGTCTCTAATTGTCTCTTTGTAGTCTCTATACTTCTCTTTGTAGTCTCTATACTTCTCTTTGTAGTCTCTATACTTCTCTTTGTAGTCTCTAATCGTCTTTGTAGTCTCTATACTTCTCTTTGTAGTCTCTAATCGTCTTTGTAGTCTCTAATCGTCTCTTTGTAGTCTCTATACTTCTCTCTGTAGTCTCGATACTTCTCTCTGTAGTTTCTATACTTCTCTCTGTAGTCTGTATACTTCTCTTTGTAGTCTCTAATCGTCTCTTTGTAGTCTCTATACTTCTCTCTGTAGTCTCGATACTTCTCTCTGTAGTCTCGATACTTCTCTCTGTAGTCTCTATACCTCTCTGTAGTCTGTATACTTCTCTTTGTAGTCTCTAATCGTCTCTTTGTAGTCTCTAATCGTCTCTTTGTAGTCTCTATACTTCTCTTTGTAGTCTCTATACTTCTCTTTGTAGTCTCTATACTTCTCTTTGTAGTCTCTAATCGTCTCTTTGTAGTCTCTAATCGTCTCTTTGTAGTCTATACTTCTCTTTGTAGTCTATACGTCTCTTTGTAGTCTCTATACTTCTCTTTGTAGTCTGTAATCTTTGTAGGTCTCTTCCTGGTTTGTACCTGTCTCTGTAGTCTATATTTGTCTCTTTGTGGTCATGTGTGTATTTACAGTTGTATGTTAATTGTGGTCATTTTAAGTCTCTTCCTGGTTCGCATGTGTCCCTCTGTAGTCTTTAAGTGTCTCTTTGTAGTCGTGGGACGGCTCAGTGTATGTTCAGATTATATATTTTCTGCCCTGTGATGAGTGTTACCTGCAGGACGGCGATAACGACCGCTCCGACGATCACCCACAGCAGATTGTCCTGCAGCAGCTTCACCAACGCGTCATGGCAGCCCTGAAACCACAGAAGAAGAAATATGACCAGAGAGTCTCTTTACACAGAGGGGACACATGTTGATGTAGAAGAGACATGAAGAAGAGGGGACACATGTTGATGTAGAAGAGACATGAAGAAGAGGGGACACATGTTGATGTAGAAGAGACATGAAGAAGAGGGGACACATGTTGATGGAGAAGAGACATGAAGAAGAGGGGACACATGTTGATGTAGAAGAGACATGAAGAAGAGGGGACACATGTTGATGTAGAAGAGACATGAAGAAGAGGGGACACATGTTGATGTAGAAGAGACATGGAGAAGAGGGGACACATGTTGATGTAGAAGAGACATGAAGAAGAGGGGACACATGTTGATGTAGAAGAGACATGAAGAAGAGGGGACACATGTTGATGTAGAAGAGACATGGAGAAGAGGGGACACATGTTGATGTAGAAGAGACATGAAGAAGAGGGGACACATGTTGATGTAGAAGAGACATGGAGAAGAGGGGACACGTGTTGATGTAGAAGAGACATGGAGAAGAGGGGACACGTGTTGATGTAGAAGAGACATGGAGAAGAGGAGACACATGTTGATGTAGAAGAGACATGGAGAAGAGGGGACACGTGTTGATGTAGAAGAGACATGGAGAAGAGGAGACACATGTTGATGTAGAAGAGACATGAAGAAGAGGGGACACATGTTGATGTAGAAGAGACATGGAGAAGAGGAGACACATGTTGATGTAGAAGAGACATGAAGAAGAGGGGACACATGTTGATGTAGAAGAGACATGGAGAAGAGGGGACACATGTTGATGTAGAAGAGACATGAAGAAGAGGGGACACATGTTGATGTAGAAGAGACATGGAGAAGAGGGGACACGTGTTGATGTAGAAGAGACATGGAGAAGAGGAGACACATGTTGATGTAGAAGAGACATGAAGAAGAGGGGACACATGTTGATGGAGAAGAGACATGAAGAAGAGGGGACACATGTTGATGTAGAAGAGACATGAAGAAGAGGGGACACATGTTGATGTAGAAGAGACATGAAGAAGAGGCTGTGCATCAGTTTACCGTCTGGTGCACTTTGGTGGCGTCCGTCATGACTCCGACTCCACAGTTCTGAGCGACTTTGACACAACACGAGTCCGGCACCGAGTTGCCGTCGGGGCCGAAGCCCCTCCAGTCCGTGGAGCTGTTGGAGCCGCAGCACTTCCACTGCAGGGCAAAGAAACACACGTTAAAAACATTTAATAACGGACACAGAGTTTCATGATTGGTCAAAATATAATAATTAGAAAATATTTTTACAAATCTATATATTTTGTTTGTTTTTTAAATAAATAAATTAGGCTTAAAAGAAACCAATATTTTACCAGTTTTTTATTTATATTAATTATTAGACTTCAAATAGAAAGAAAAAAACTGATATATTGTATTTTGTCTGACTTTTTAAAATATATTAATTAGAAAATATAATTAAATTTAGCTTAAAATAGAAAGAAACTAATATTTAGTGATCTAATTTATTCTAAAAATAATCCAGAATCACATGGAGAGATCCCATTGGCCCAGGGCGATGCTGCCTTCAGGGTCCCTCCCTGTATTGCAGCATGTTGTCAGTGTGCAGTGAGTAGCAAACATTCGACTCACGTCCTCTTGCAGTTTGTCCACCGTCTTCCTGAAGTCAGCGGTGCTGTTCTTGTACTCGTGGATCATGTCTGCCAGGCTGTCCTCCACCACCACGGAGAGCTGAGGGACAAACAGCACGTCAACACTCATCCTTACTTCTACGTTGCTTAATACTGCACTTCTTCCTCAAGACCAATGTCCAACATCGTCATATCTGACCCAACAGATGCTGAACACAGAATATGAACTGTGTCCATTCAATCAGAAGCTACAGGGTCACATGATCAGTGTTGTGGAAATATTTCCCAAGGCCCATAACTTCGACCCAGTGTATCAGTTCTGTCCCGACTGAGCTCAGGCACCTGTAGCTTGGCTGCTGTGCTCTCAGTGCCTCCCTGCTCCTGCCTGCTGGCGTCAGCTGATAGAGGGGTTATCATTCTATCTTGTTATGCAGCATGTTGATGATTCTCTCTGAGCTGAACACACGGGTCTGGGGTAGAGTTCTTCAGAGTTGACGTGGCACGTGAAGTCAGAACCTCTGGCTCTGTGACTTGTCTTGTGAATTCTCCGGCCGAAGCTCCAAATAAACCATCAGTGTTTGACATCAAAGCTCCAGCTCTCCCTGTGTCTCCTTTTGAGGCACAATTAGATAAAGCTAGCACTCTCCCTGAGCACCGGTCAATCCTCACTTTGAACACAGAGACAAATCCCAGATCTAGAGGATAGTGCTCTCTCTCTCTCTCACTCTCTCACTCACTCACTCACTCTCACACTCTCACTCTCTCACTCTCTCTCACTCTCTCTCACTCTCTCTCACTCTCTCTCTCTCACACACTCACTCACTCTCTCTCTCTCACTCTCTCTCTCACTCTCTCTCTCACTCTCTCTCACTCTCTCTCACGCTCTCTCACTCTCTCTCTCACACACACTCTCACTCTCTCTCTCTCTCTCTCTCACTATCTCTCTCACACACACTCTCACTCTCTCTCTCTCTCTCACGCTCTCTCACTCTCTCACTCTCTCTCACTCTCTCTCTCTCACACACTCTCTCTCTCTCTCACACACTCTCTCTCTCTCACTCCCTCCCTCTCTCTCTCTCTCACTCCCTCCCTCTCTCTCTCACTCCCTCCCTCCCTCTCTCTCTCTCTCACTCCTGTGATTGATGTGTGCATATGTGAACGTGTGTCTACGTGTGTCTATGTGTGATTATGTACGTGTTTAAATGGGCGTGCAGGTGTGTGTGTGTGTGTGTGTGTGTGTGTGTACCAAGTAGGGCTGAATGAATAGGAACCAAACACCACTTGATTATTTGTAACTGCGTTGTTCTTCACGATATATAATATATCTAAATATGATGGTGATTTCTTCTTTTAAGAGGACCTTTACCAAACAAACATTAATGACAGTAGGCCTGGAGATCACCTCAGCTCCACTATACTTCATTCATGTATTTAGCTTTGGAAATATTGTGATTTAGATATTGCTCTAACTCATATTGAGATGTAGCTCAAAATGTAGCAGCCCGGATCCTCAGGAGAAAGTCACAGCAGGTAGAAATCAGATCCATTTTAAGGCACAGAATCCAGTTATTCTGGTACTCATTACAGCTAACACTATTTCCATATGTTCCCCCTTTGAAATACCTGCTTTAGTCCCACAACAGGAAGCAGACACTCACTTTTTTCCTGTACACGTATCCAGCGATGGCGGCTGCGATCTCGATGATGATGATCAAGAAGACCAGGACGGCAAACTGGAGAGAGACGTTTAGAGTTTAACGGATTTATGAATCTGAATATTTAGACTGATATCTCTGTGTGACGAGCTTTATCTCTCAGTGACGTTAAGAGAGACCTGGCAGCGTCACATGAACAAGAACAGAGAACATAGACGTCCTCCTGGGAACCGAGGACCAAGAGCACCTGGTGCATCAGATAAAGATATGAGGTACTTTATTGATCCCAAATTGGGACATGTTTGCGTTGCAGCATCATAAAAAACAACAAACAAAACAAGGCACAAGTAGAAATGAAATTGTAACTCTGGCACAACAATTTCCTTCGGGGATAAATAAAGTCTAATCTTATTAAAGAGTAGAAATAAACAATACTAGAAATAAAACATCTCAAAATTGAATTAAAACGGCATTAAAAAAATGTTGAAAATATACAGTAGACCGTGAAGATAACAAATCTATAAACTCTCTTAGAGGTGGGAAGTATTGGAGTGCAAATACTTTGTTACTGTACTTAAGTACATGTTTCTGGTATCAGTACTTTACTCCACTACTTATTTTTCTGACGACTTTTTACTTTGACTTCTTACATTTTTAACCCAAATACCTGTACTTTCTACTTCTTACATGTTGAACACAAATACCTGTACTTTCTACTTCTTACATGTTGAACACAAATACCTGTACTTTCTACTTCTTACATGTTGAACACAAATACCTGTACTTTCTACTTCTTACATGTTGAACACAAATACCTGAACTTTCTACTTCTCACATGTTGAACACAAATACCTGAACTTTCTACTTCTTACATGTTGAACACAAATACCTGTACTTTCTACTTCTTACATGTTGAACCCAAATACCTGTACTTTCTACTTCTTACATGTTGAACACAAATACCTGTACTTTCTACTTCTTACATGTTGAACACAAATACCTGTACTTTCTACTTCTTACATGTTGAACCCAAATACCTGTACTTTCTACTTCTTACATGTTGAACACAAATACCTGTACTTTCTACTTCTTACATGTTGAACCCAAATACCTGTACTTTCTACTTCTTACATGTTGAACACAAATACCTGTACTTTCTACTTCTTACATGTTGAACCCAAATACCTGTACTTTCTACTTCTTACATGTTGAACACAAATACCTGTACTTTCTACTTCTTACATGTTGAACTCAAATACCTGTACTTTCTACTTCTCACATGTTGAACTCAAATACCTGTACTTTCTACTTCTCACATGTTGAACTCAAATACCTGTACTTTCTACTTCTTACATGTTGAACACAAATACCTGTACTTTCTACTTCTTACATGTTGAATTCAAATACCTGTACTTTCTACTTCTCACATGTTGAACTCAAATACCTGTACTTTCTACTTCTTACATTTTGAACACAAATACCTGTACTTTCTACTTCTTACATGTTGAACCCAAATACCTGTACTTTCTACTTCTTACATGTTGAACCCAAATACCTGTACTTTCTACTTCTTACATGTTGAACTCAAATACCTGTACTTTCTACTTCTTACATGTTGAACCCAAATACCTGTACTTTCTACTTCTCACATGTTGAACTCAAATACCTGTACTTTCTACTTCTCACATGTTGAACTCAAATACCTGTACTTTCTACTTCTCACATGTTGAACTCAAATACCTGTACTTTCTACTTCTTATATGTTGAACTCAAATACCTGTACTTTCTACTTCTCACATGTTGAACACAAATACCTGTACTTTCTACTTCTAACATGTTGAACACAAATACCTGTACTTTCTACTTCTTACATGTTGAACTCAAATACCTGTACTTTCTACTTCTCACATGTTGAACTCAAATACCTGTACTTTCTACTTCTCACATGTTGAACTCAAATACCTGTACTTTCTACTTCTTACATGTTGAACCCAAATACCTGTACTTTCTACTTCTTACATGTTGAACTCAAATACCTGTACTTTCTACTTCTTACATGTTGAACTCAAATACCTGTACTTTCTACTTCTCACATGTTGAACTCAAATACCTGTACTTTCTACTTCTAACATGTTGAACACAAATACCTGTACTTTCTACTTCTTACATGTTGAACACAAATACCTGTACTTTCTACTTCTCACATGTTGAACACAAATACCTGAACTTTCTACTTCTTACATGTTGAACACAAATACCTGTACTTTCTACTTCTAACATGTTGAACACAAATACCTGTACTTTCTACTTCTAACATGTTGAACACAAATACCTGTACTTTCTACTTCTAACATGTTGAACACAAATACCTGTACTTTCTACTTCTAACATGTTGAACACAAATACCTGTACTTTCTACTTCTTACATGTTGAACCCAAATACCTGTACTTTCTACTTCTTACATGTTGAACCCAAATACCTGTACTTTCTACTTCTTACATGTTGAACTCAAATACCTGTACTTTCTACTTCTTACATGTTGAACTCAAATACCTGTACTTTCTACTTCTCACATGTTGAACTCAAATACCTGTACTTTCTACTTCTCACATGTTGAACACAAATACCTGTACTTTCTACTTCTTACATGTTGAACACAAATACCTGTACTTTCTACTTCTTACATGTTGAACACAAATACCTGTACTTTCTACTTCTTACATGTTGAACACAAATACCTGTACTTTCTACTTCTTACATGTTGAACTCAAATACCTGTACTTTCTACTTCTTATATGTTGAACTCAAATACCTGTACTTTCTACTTCTTACATGTTGAACTCAAATACCTGTACTTTCTACTTCTTACATGTTGAACACAAATACCTGTACTTTCTACTTCTTACATGTTGAACACAAATACCTGTACTTTCTACTTCTTACATGTTGAACTCAAATACCTGTACTTTCTACTTCTTACATGTTGAACCCAAATACCTGTACTTTCTACTTCTAACATGTTGAACACAAATACCTGTACTTTCTACTTCTCTCATTTCCCAAACAGCTGGTTCCTTTAGTCTGAATGTGTGTTTGGTGGCGTGATCATTATTCTTTAGAGTACATTTCAAAGCCTCTTTTCTTTTACTTGAGGAAAGAAGTTTAGTCAGTACTTCTACTTTTACCAGAGTATTTTTAAACACGAGTATCTGTACTTCTACTCGAGTAAAGGTTGTGTACTCTTCCCCTCTCTGCCTCTGACAATAAAACACTCTTGAAGCGCTTTAGACAGAATATAAAGCATAAAAAAAAGAGGTGCACAAATAAATATGCATTATTGTTGTTGTTGTTGTTTGTATTACCGTGGTGACCATGCAGTAGTTCTCCTTCCAGGCGCCGCAGCAGCCGAAGAAGGCGATTAAGAAGATGACGACGCCGACGATGATGACGAGGATGGGAGCTCCGGAGGCCGAAGGGTCTTTGATATTCAGAGTGTTGTGGAGGTTCACCTGCATCAGGACCCCCAGCACCACCAGGGCCAGGCCGCACAGCTGGGGGCACGCACAAGCACACTTACAATATCACATCTAAAGAAACATATTAAAGCATCGAGGCAACGTGCAGAAGGAACACCACGACGGGACATTTAAATACAATTACATCTGCTTTGAATGAGAGGGAAGAATTTCACTCAACGAGGTCGGGATGTGTGTCTGGCAACAATAAAAGGGTTTCATAAGGAACGGAATAAAAGAACGTAATGCAGTTCAGTCAGACGTGTTTCTCTGAGCAAATGGATTACATTAACACTATGAGCAGCTGGATTACATTAACACTATGAGCAACTGGATTACATTAACACTATGAGCAACTGGATTACATTAACACTCTGAGCAACTGGATTACATTAACACTCTGAGCAACTGGATTACATTAACACTATGAGCAACTGGATTACATTAACACTATGAGCAACTGGATTACATTAACACTGTGAGCAACTGGATTACATTAACACTCTGAGCAACTGGATTACATTAACACTCTGAGCAACTGGATTACATTAACACTATGAGCAACTGGATTACATTAACACTATGAGCAACTGGATTACATTAACACTATGAGCAGCTGGATTACATTAACACTCTGAGCAACTGGATTACATTAACACTCTGAGCAACTGGATTACATTAACACTATGAGCAACTGGATTACATTAACACTATGAGCAACTGGATTACATTAACACTATGAGCAACTGGATTACATTAACACTATGAGCAACTGGATTACATTAACACTCTGAGCAACTGGATTACATTAACACTCTGAGCAACTGGATTACATTAACACTATGAGCAACTGGATTACATTAACACTCTGAGCAACTGGATTACATTAACACTATGAGCAACTGGATTACATTAACACTATGAGCAGCTGGATTACATTAACACTATGTGCAACTGGATTACATTAACACTATGAGCAACTGGATTACATTAACACTATGTGCAACTGGATTACATTAACACTATGAGCAACTGGATTACATTAACACTATGAGCAACTGGATTACATTAACACTATGAGCAACTGGATTACATTAACACTATGAGCAACTGGATTACATTAACACTCTGAGCAACTGGATTACATTAACACTCTGAGCAGCTGGATTACATTAACACTATGAGCAACTGGATTACATTAACACTCTGAGCAACTGGATTACATTAACACTATGAGCAACTGGATTACATTAACACTATGAGCAACTGGATTACATTAACACTCTGAGCAACTGGATTACATTAACACTATGAGCAACTGGATTACATTAACACTATGAGCAACTGGATTACATTAACACTATGAGCAACTGGATTACATTAACACTATGAGCAACTGGATTACATTAACACTATGAGCAACTGGATTACATTAACACTATGAGCAACTGGATTACATTAACACTATGAGCAACTGGATTACATTAACACTATGAGCAGCTGGATTACATTAACACTATGTGCAACTTGATTACATTAACACTATGAGCAACTGGATTACATTAACACTATGAGCAACTGGATTACATTAACACTATGAGCAACTGGATTACATTAACACTATGAGCAACTGGATTACATTAACACTATGAGCAACTGGATTACATTAACACTATGAGCAGCTGGATTACATTAACACTATGTGCAACTGGATTACATTAACACTATGAGCAACTGGATTACATTAACACTATGAGCAACTGGATTACATTAACACTATGAGCAACTGGATTACATTAACACTATGAGCAACTGGATTACATTAACACTATGAGCAGCTGGATTACATTAACACTATGTGCAACTGGATTACATTAACACTATGAGCAACTGGATTACATTAACACTATGAGCAACTGGATTACATTAACACTCTGAGCAACTGGATTACATTAACACTCTGAGCAACTGGATTACATTAACACTATGAGCAACTGGATTACATTAACACTATGAGCAACTGGATTACATTAACACTATGAGCAACTGGATTACATTAACACTATGAGCAACTGGATTACATTAACACTCTGAGCAACTGGATTACATTAACACTATGAGCAACTGGATTACATTAACACTATGAGCAGCTGGATTACATTAACACTATGAGCAACTGGATTACATTAACACGATGAGCAACTGGATTACATTAACACTATGAGCAACTGGATTACATTAACACTCTGAGCAGCTGGATTACATTAACACTCTGAGCAACTGGATTACATTAACACTCTGAGCAACTGGATTACATTAACACTATGAGCAACTGGATTACATTAACACTATGTGCAACTGGATTACATTAACACTATGAGCAACTGGATTACATTAACACTATGAGCAACTGTCACATTATATATACAGTTAATCCAAAGAATCCCCTCCTCCAGATGAGTCACTAAGTGATGAAGAAACAGACGGAGGAAGTTGAGACGGCTTCCTGAGAAACGATCAGATAACAGAGAGTCAACAAAACAGAGACTGAGGAGCTGGGAAGTAACAAAGTACATTTACTCAAGTTCTTAAATACAATATTTCCATGTTATTCTACTGTGTACTTCTACTCCACTACAGTTCAGAGGTACATGGAGTACTTCTACTCCACTACAGTTCAGAGGTACATGGAGTACTTCTACTCCACTACAGTTCAGAGGTACATGGAGTACTTCTACTCCACTACAGTTCAGAGGTACATGGAGTACTTCTACTCCACTACAGTTCAGAGGTACATGGTGTACTTCTACTCCACTACAGTTCAGAGGTACTTCTACTCCACTACAGTTCAGAGGTACATGGTGTACTTCTACTCCACTACAGTTCAGAGGTACTTCTACTCCACTACAGTTCAGAGGTACATGGTGTACTTCTACTCACTACAGTTCAGAGGTACATGGTGTACTTCTACTGCATTACAGTTCAGAGGTACATGGAGTACTTCTACTCCACTACAGTTCAGAGGTACATGGTGTACTTCTACTCCACTACAGTTCAGAGGTACATGGTGTACTTCTACTCCACTACAGTTCAGAGGTACATGGTGTACTTCTACTCCACTACAGTTCAGAGGTACATGGTGTACTTCTACTCCACTACAGTTCAGAGGTACATGGTGTACTTCTACTCCACTACATGTATTTAATACCTTTAGTTACTTCACAGATGTGGATGAATGATGTGAAATCTAATCGGGTGTTGAATCAGACTTGAGTTCCACCTGGAGTAAATCCACCAGTATACAAAGTTCAGTGTAAGAAAAAGTTTTTAGAGAGTAAAATGAGTTTGGAAATGTACTTGTCCGAATACATGTTTCACGTGTCCATAGCTACATTTTGTGCATGCTGCACCCATTTTAAATATTATTAAATATCAACATAAAGCATACAAGAATCTGGGTTACTACAAAAGGCCTCCCGGTTCTTCTGGAGGAAGATTGAGGTTGTGTTGGAACCGGAACATTACGGGACATAATGTGTTGTTTAAACAAATTGCTCGTGTTAACGCCCTGACATGATAAACTCGTATTGCACTTTTGGCAACGAGCGTTGTCCTCATCGAGATGGGTAAGGTTTAACCACACCTCGGTGCGCTTAGTGTTCTCTGCCATCTCCGCCGTGTGTGTGTGTGTGTGTGTGTGTGTGTGTGTGTGTGTGTGTGTGTGTGTGTGTGTGTGTGTGTGTGTCATGCATGTAGCAGCCGTGTGTGTGAACTGCCCCGCCTCATAACACAGACGGGGATAGAGAGATCTCTCGTCTGGATTGGAAAGATAGAAAATAATCATAGACGCATTTTGCATTCTTTTTGCATATTAGAAACGGAGTTGGTGAAACTAAAACTGCGATATAATGTTTGTGTAGCAATAATACATATAACATATATTTTTTAAATGTCTCCAGTACCGATAAAAAGACCGATAACGTCGGAGCTTAACGGTACCACTGTCTTTAATAATTCCGCCCCGGGGCCCGTTAATACCGGGGCGCGGTACCCGTCCCTACGCACACGGGACAAAGAAGGAAGCGTAAAGCAGTCGCAAACAACATGGCGGACACGGACAATTTGCGAATGAGTTCTGCCTTTTGTGAAGAAGTGATCAATAATGGGTCAATAGATATGGGCGCACTTTTTCTACTTGAGGAACATTTAGAATGCAGGACTTTTACTGTAACAGAGTATCCCTACACTCTGGTACTTCTACTTTTACTCAAGTACAAGATCTGAGTACTTCTACTTTTACTCAAGTACAAGATCTGAGTACTTCTACTTTTACTCAAGTACAAGATCTGAGTACTTCTACTTTTACTCAAGTACACGCTCTGAGTACTTCTACTTTTACTCAGGTACAAGATCTGAGCACTTCTACTTTTACCCAAGTACAAGATCTGAGTACTTCTACTTTTACTCTAGTACAAGATCTGAGTACTTCTACTTTTACTCAAGTAAAATATCTGAATACTTCTACTTTTACTCAAGTACAAGATCTGAATACTTCTACTTTTACTCAAGTACAAGATCTGAGTACTTCTACTTTTACTCAAGTACAAGATCTGAGTACTTCTACTTTTACTCAAGTACAAGATCTGAGTACTTCTACTTTTACTCAAGTACAACATCTGAATACTTCTACTTTTACTCAAGAACAAGATCTGAGTACTTCTACTTTTACTCAAGTACAACATCTGAGTACTTCTACTTTGACTCAAGTACAAGATCTGAGTACTTCTACTTTGACTCGAGTACAACATCTGAATACTTCTACTTTTACTCAAGTACAACATCTGAGTACTTCTACTTTGACTCAAGTACAAGATCTGAGTACTTCTACTTTGACTCGAGTACAGTATCTGAGTACTTGTACTTTGACTCGAGTACAGTATCTGAGTACTTGTACTTTGACTCGAGTACAGTATCTGAGTACTTGTACTCCTCTGTCTGCAGGCTCGTGTGTTCTGGTTCTTCTCGTAGCTCCTCATGTCGGAGCTTCTTCATCACAACACTCATATGTCCTCACATGTCCTCATATCAGCGGTTACTGTCACGTGACCTCCTGCGTCACCGGCAGAGGATGCTGATTGGTCACCTGTAATAATAACACAGCAGCTAGCAGGAAGCGGTGAGAGGGCTGCATCTGGTGCTGTTGGCTAACCAGGCGTGTCTCTGTGAGCAGGCGGCGGATCTGAGGCTACAAACAAACACACTGACGACGTGCAACAAATACAGAAGCATTCAAAGCTCCAGATGTTCAGTGCAGCGCCTTGGATACACAGAGCCATAATAAGGCTTGTGTAATCTTTTATGGTCATTTATTGACTCCTTCATAATCGTAGCATATACACACAGCGTGCTAAAACAAACAGCTCTGTGCAGGAAGAGGAACAGGAGACAGATATTATCTTATTGCTGTCATGGAAGATTTAACTCTGTTTACGAGTTTAATCTGCGACCTAGAGAAGGGGTTAATACTGGAGACTCTGAAGCTGCAGGTGCACAGGTCCTGGTGTGTGTGTGTGTGTGTGTGTGTGGAAACACCAGAGTAAATATTGGATCTGAGTCTATAGGAAAACAGAATGGAGCAAACAGAGGAATAAAGGGATAACAATAACCCGGATGTTCACTTCTAGATGTTACTATGTAGAAGAACAAACTAAAAACATGTATAATAACACACTTTAACATAGTTGTAACCTAATATATTATTAATATAATGTTTTCTTTAGCTTGATTAGTTTAGAGCTCAAACATGAATTGATTTCCACGCAGCTGTTTTCATTCTCAAAAATCTACTTCTCCAGCTTCTTTGTGTGTGAGGTAACGACCTGAGTAACATGTGCAAAAGATGTCAGTAAAACACATTCAAAAAAACTTCTTTGAATGTTTTAAATTGTCCCAAAAAACAAAACGTGAGGGAAGGAACATCACAGAGTTGATATATTACATATAATATCTGAAAGGCCGGAGTTACGTCTTAAAGTGTCGTGTTTTGTCCCAAAGAAACACTTGGGATTCTCAGTTTATTAACAAAACTAAACGACTGAATGTTAGAGGAGAAAGGTCACCGTGTATTATTCTGTAACATGTTTTAAAACGGTACAAGTGTCTTGTTTTGTCGAAGCAAGTGTCTACAAATCCTCAGTTAATAACAGTACAACTAAGTTCTACAAATGTCGTGTTTTGTCCCAAAGAAACACTTCAGATTCTCAGTTTATTAACAAAACTAAAAGACTGAATGTTCGGGGAGAAAAGTCACCTTATTTACGTATTAAGTACGTTTTGTTAATGTGTTGTTTGGTCCAAGCTACTTTTAAAGCGCCTCAGTCTACCGAAAAGCAAACGTGCCGTATCGATAATGAAAATGAATGTTCTGCAGATTAAATAAAGTGTCGTTATCTCGGAGACTTCCTGCTGTGTGTCACTCTCAGTTCACTGAAGCACTCTCTCTGTGTGTCACTCTCAGTTCACTGAAGCACTCTGTGTGTCAGGAGGCAGGAGAGGTCACATGACGCCGTTACACACTGAAATCTGGTCATAAGACTCACATTCCACACACACACACAGCAAACAGGTTAAACCAGGAAATACTCTGGGATATCTGAGACCAATGTCCTCCTCGAGCAGCAATATTAAACAAACGTTGTGGTGCATCATGTGATCGGGGGGGGGTGAGTCAGTGTGCGGAGGGTATACGAGTGTGTGTGTGTGTGTGTGTTCACCGTCAGCTGATTTCACATGATGTCACGCTTAAAGTGGAGTACCAGCAGCGAGCGCGAAGTCACGGGGTGGATGAGAAACACCGCAGAGAGACTCTCGGCTGCCAGCAGAGATAAGATGAGCCGATAACAGCCGACAAAATAACAACGCTTCACTTCCTGTTTGATGCCAACACAAGCTGCCTTTCAGGGCTGATTATTTAATGACTATTCTGTGAAGAAATGTCAGATAATATAGAAATATGTCCATCCCAGCTCCTTCAGTTCCAGGATGATGCGTTTGAATGTCCAGAGATATTCACTTTAATGTGATACAACTCGGAGAAAAGCAGGAAATGTCCATATTTGGGCGTCTGGAAGCAGCATTGAGACATTAATGCATGATTTATTACTAAAATACACATTAAAACTGAACTTCTGTGATACTTTAAAGGATTTCTGCACAGTAAGGGTTATTATATTTGTCTACTTATTCAGGTTCCTCAAAGGTCCAAAGGAGTTCACTGTGACGTGATATCAAACAGAGAAGCAGCAGAACGACAGATTTGAGAGGCTGGAAAGTGCATCAACGCATTCATTAATACTCAAATAAGGACATCCACATTCAAACTGAATTTGTCTGCTAGTGTCGCAACAGTCCAACAGCCTTCATTAATAATTTGCCCTATAAAATGTCCAAGGTGTGGTCTTTAAAGGTCCAAAGATATGCACTTCAATGTGATATAAAGCAGAGAGAAGCAGCACAACTACAGATTCGCTAAAAACTGCATTTTCTGACATTTTACGTCTGGAAAAACGACTTAAATCAGTGGTTCCCAACCTTTGGGGGGGCGCCAAAGATCGCAGGGGGGCGCCAGGCCTCAGATGATTTGAGGCCAAATATCTTCTTTTTTTTTACATATAATTGTAACTCAATACATGATTGTCACTAAAAGCCTCGTCTCTAGATTACAATATAACAAATAATTGATTAATTAGAATACAAATTCAAGTTAGTATTAAAGGCATAAAAAGACAGAAATGTATAATTCTTTCTATAGAAATGTTTCTTCTGCCCGTAAAGTGTCCAAACCAGGCTTTTCTGGATAAGCGCATGTTTAAAACATAGTCATTGTCCGTGCCGGTTTCAGTTGGATTATTTGTCAGTTGCTCCGATCAGATCGATCTCCTCCATTTTGTAGATTATTTACGACTTTTGAATCCACATAAACACATCGGCAAAATCCGGCTTACTGTGAGCGTGTGTTTTAAACAGTTTAATCCCTTTGTGAATTGTTTCCACTTCCGCCATCCTTTCATTTCTTCATACAGCGGGAATCCAAATGAATTAATCCTGAGTCCAATAACCATCAAAGTCACTCCAATAGTGCTCCTTAGTTACGCTTTCATCCTCCTTTAACAAAATACTTCACATTCATCCAGTTTGTGACAGTAGTTGTAGCATTTTGAGACTTTTAAACTTTAATTACTGCTGTTGCGCCACCGCCCTTCCAACAGGAGTCATTTGGGGGGGCTCTTGGGAAAAAGGGTTGGGAACCACTGACTGAAATGATATATCGATTATCACAATACTTGATATTTTCTTCAATTAAACTAATCGTTTATTCTACAGCCAACAAGTATGTTCTGTTATCGACTATGGGAAGGTTTCCTAACAACCTAAACATTTCTTCTGTATTCAGAACAATCCAAAAATATGATTTGAAGCTGAAAAAACACACAAATCTTTAAATGCCAGGAGCTAAAAACAGCCTTTTCTGACATCTTATCCTAAAAAAAGCTGCTCAGAATCTGAATTATCTTTATTGTCATTACTCTAACTTTGCAAGGCGTAGTTAAAGATTTCTATACAGTAAAATGCCTAAAAAGATTCTCAAAATAGGCTGTCACAAATGTTACCTTTTTGGGTTCATTTCTCAATTAAATAAAAACAAAAAACTGAAAATGCCAGATAAACGTCTTCAAATGTCTCGCTTTGTCCCCAAAAAGTTTCGAAAGACCATCAGTTAATTTCAGCAACACACACACACACACACACACACCACTTCAGGGGACATTACATTGACTTACATGCATTTCTTGGAGACTTATCCTAACCTTAACCCTTAACCCTTAACCTTACCCTAACCTAACCTAACCTAACCAAGTCTTCACCCTAAAATTAATGATTCCATTTTTGACCTCCATTTTGTCCCCATAAGGGAGGCGAGTCCCCACACGTGACTGTGTAAACAGATTTAGGTCCCCACAAGGATGGTAATGCTAGGACACACACACAGGCACAATAAATGTCTTGTTTTGTCCCCTAAATATGTTTTAAGATGCACAATTTATTTTACAAACTAAACGTGAGGGGAGAAATATTAACCTATTGATATATTTCTTTAAATTAAATGATTCTATGTAATGTTTTAAAACAGTCAAAATGACGGAGAAATGCCTTCAAATGTCTTGTTTTATCTAAAAGACGTTGAAATAGAATTGAGTAAATAGCAGCAGTTTGCCGTGATGTTTCAGGAGACGTCCGCCTTCTGGCCACTTTACGCTCACTCACCCAGAAGCTGAAGTTAAAGAAGAAAAGCAGGAACTTGACGCATTTCATTCCTCCCTCGAGTCCCATGGCTGCTCAGGATCTGCTTCTGGAATGAAACGTAAATATATATATAACTGTGATTTTAAAAGTGCAGTCATTACGTCAGCAGCCGCAGCAGCGTGGAAGAGATGAGTCATCGGATGGTGAGCGTACGTCACTCTGACCACATGTCCCCCATTGTTTGGCTGTAACTTCAAATATTAAACAAATCTTTAAAAAATCTTTTAAAAATACAAATAAATATGTGGAAAAATAAAGTAAAAAATAATAAATTAAAATAAATAAATATGTGAAAAAATACATACAAAATAAATAAAATGTAATAAATATATTCAAATCAAACCATGGACAACATTTATAAATCTATTTTAAGGCAGAACAGCCCATGTGAGTGTGAACAAATTAAGCTTAAAAAATAGATTCAAAATTACATTAAAAATACGTGAAAAAATTAAGTAAAAAAATAAACTACATATATTCAAACCAAAGTATTTGTAGTCCTGGTACGTTCATGAACAAGCAGCTTTCTAAATGTTGATTTAACTATTGTTTTTTATGTCTCCATTTACTTAACAATGTAACCCTGAATCCCTAAAGGTACAGCAGGAACACGTAGTGGAGCATAAAGTCATATAGATAGATGGACATTATTGATCTTGAATTGGTAAATTAATAAAGTTATTTCCATTGTTTTCTACTGTGTACTTCTACTCCTCTACAGTTCAGAGGTACATGGTGTACTTTTACTCCACTACATGTATTAATACCTTTAGTTACTTCTCAGATCTGGATGAATGATGTGAAATCTAATCAAGTGTTGAATCAGACTTTAGTTCCACCTGGAGTAAATCCACCAGCTACCCTGCAGTCTACAAAGCCATTCAAACTAGCTGCACCTTCACCAGCTACCCTGCAGTCTACAAAGCCATTCAGACTAGCTGCACCTTCACCAGCTTTGAGAACACTTTCATGATCAATCTTTATAAAACATATCATATATATTATTCTGAAATGGACCAATCTGCACAACGACTACTTTTACTGTCTTTCACTATATTTTTATGAGAATACTTTTCTACTTTCACTTGAGGAACATTTTGAATGAGGACTTTTACTGTGACAGAGTATTCCTACACTCTGGTACTTCTACTTTTACTCAAGTACAAGATCTGAGTACTTCTACTTTTACTCAAGTACAAGACCTGAGTACTTCTACTTTTACTCAAGTACAAGACCTGAGTACTTCTACTTTTACTCAAGTACAAGATCTGAGTACTTCTACTTTTACTCAAGTACAAGACCTGAGTACTTCTACTTTTACTCAAGTACAAGACCTGAGTACTTCTACTTTTACTCAAGTACCAGATCTGAGAACTTCTACTTTTACTCAAGTACAAGATCTGAGTACTTCTACTTTTACTCAAGTACCAGATCTGAGTACTTCTACTTTTACTCAAGTACAAGATCTGAGTAAGTCTACTTTTACTCAAGTACAAGATCTGAGTACTTCCACTGTTATTCAAGTACAAGATCTGAGTACTTCTACTTTTATTCAAGTACAAGACCTGAGTACTTCCACTTTTACTCAAGTACAAGATTTGAGTACTTCTACTTCTACTGTGGTAAATGAGTGTCTGATAAGTACGGTGGCCGACAGGTGTAACCGCGGTTCGCCCCACAACACTTCCCCTCCGTTGAGAGAACTGTTCTCGGACCGTTAATCACCGAGAAGTTCCCCACAATAACGGCTTTGTCTCGGCCTAATCACTCCATTAACCACAGCCAACTCCACTTATTTAATATATTACAGTCTGATAACTAAGTTAGTGTTAAATAAACACCTTTCCATCCCGGATGTGCCTCTGAAAACTGCTTTTAACCACTTTTTAATGAAGTTTAAACCGAAGTTATAAAGTTGTTTACAGGGTAACAGTTAGGATAATTAATGTTGGTTTGATTTGAAGCGGTGTTGTTGAGGTTTACCTTTCAGGAGAAGTTGTTAAAATCCTCTGATGAGAGACGGAGAAATGTTTAACTACGGAGTAACTTCAGCCGTGTGTTCCTCCTTCAGAGAAACCGCTCTATTTATAGACTCTATGCTGCGTTCAGGGACTGCTCGGTAAATACACACCTCGCCAAAATATACTCCCACGACTTCAACGGAAGAGGATTATGAGTTTAGGGTCACATGAGAAATACATTCTGGGACGTGACCAATGACCATACCAGTTTTCAGGGGGGGAAATAGAGCAAGACAAAAAATATCTGACTTTTATATTTTTGTAAGACTGTTTTTTCAGAATTATGACGTTTTTTTAAATTATGACCTCTTTTAGAACTATGGTTTTGTTCCCAGATATATTACTATTTTCTTAAATAATCGTTCCCCTGAATGGTTAATGAACATGGGTTGTGTGCTGTTTCTTTGTCACGTATGTATGACCAGATGACTTCCTGTAAACTCTAACCACCTTGAATGTGCAATTATAGCGTCACGATGTTCACACACAGCAGTCTGAAAACTCTCCAGGATCCAACAAACCTTTATTGACTTTAAATCAACAGAGCATTACTTTATATCACAGACAATCCTGGATTAAATGCACTTTGTCCTCATACAGTATTTCACCTATAATGTTATTATGTTGTTCATTTGTTGTAAAGCACTTTATTGTGTTGAAATGTGCTATATTAATAAAAACGTGCCTTGTAAACGTTAATCTGTTTTAATTATTTTATCCGTCAATATGTCTACACATTTTCCCAAAAAAATGTGTCTTCCAACTGTATGTTTCAGAGAAAACAATACTACTGAGTTTGATATCTGTTTTTATTTAACACAAAACAAACAGCGCTGGGAAACTAAGAGATGTTTTTCACTGCCACATATCAAAGAGTTGTCATTTAGGTTTCAGGAACCTCATGATTAATTGCTGTCTCTACGCCCAGCTGTTATAGGACTGATCCTCAAGTAAACTTTATTTATAAGTGAAGCTTATCCTGGAGTCGTATTTACTCACTCCACCAAAAACACATACAGCTGCTGTGACACCAGCTGCTGCTGTGAAAGCAGAGGGGAGAAGTACTCAGATCTGGTACTTGAGTAAAAGTAGAAGTACTCAGACATTGTACTTGAGTAAAAGTAGAAGTACTCAGATCTTGTACTTGTGTAAAAGTAGAAGTACTCAGATCTTGTACTTCAGTAAAAGTAGAAGTACTCAGATCTTGTAGTAAAAGTAGAAGTACTCAGATCTTGTACTTCAGTAAAAGTAGAAGTACTCAGATCTTGTTCTTGAGTAAAAGTAGAAGTACTCAGACATTTTACTTGAGTAAAAGTAGAAGTACTCAGATCTTGTACTTGTGTAAAAGTAGAAGTACTCAGATCTTGTACTTCAGTAAAAGTAGAAGTACTCAGATCTAGTACTTCAGTAAAAGTAGAAGTACTCAGATCTTGTTCTTGAGTAAAAGTAGAAGTACTCAGATCTTGTACTTGTGTAAAAGTAGAAGTACTCAGATCTTGTACTTGAGTAAAAGTAGAAGTACTCAGATCTTGTACTTGAGTAAAAGGAGAACTACTCAGATCTTTTAAAATTAGCTCATTACAATACAAAAATAATAATTAAATTAAATAAAAAAGAATACAAAAATGAATATAATAATAACTTAAAAATAATAATAAAATACAAATGAAAGAATACAAAAATAATAATAAAATTAAATACAAAATAATACAAAAATAAATATAATAATCCAATAAAAAAAATAAAAGATAATAATACTGCTAATAATAAGCAGCTAGCAGAGAGACAGCTAAGAGTAGCTGCACTGATCTGTCACTCAAGGGGACAACGCCCTAATTTATGCATAACCTCAAGGATTAATAACTTAAACAAATGAGTTGTCAATTTGCTGCTTGGGCTAAACAGGAATGCTCCTTCATTGGAATCAGTAGCCAGGCATTCGACCTCCATCTGCCAGAAAGGACCACAACCCTGCTTCAGACTGAGGCCACACATAACCAGTTATCTCTTTTTTTTAGAGTATGTTACAAGTGCGTAAATGATCTGAATATTTGACATGTAGCATCAGAGCAATTGCAAGTTCATTTGTTATAAATGTTGTCGTATCCACAGAATACAAGGCGACCAAGCAGCGCTGTGTGAAACACGCACAGACATTAATATATTAATATTAGTACAAATAAATGTAGAAATACATTAAAGATATGTGTGTTCTGTTTTATTCTCAATTTATATATTTTTATTTATACATTTATTTATTTATTCCTGTATTTATTTATACATTTCAGTTTTTTTCACATTTATTGATTCTTGTATTCCTGTATTTATTCCTGTTTTTTCCCCTGTATTCATGCATTTATTTATTTTGTACTTATGACACTGTTAGGTTTTCTCCCTCTCCTTGTCCTTACCGTAAAGCAGAGGGAGACAGGGTGGAACTGGAAGACCACACTTTAAAGAAGTTACTCTTACAACCAATTAGTATTAGTATCTGCAGTATTGAAATTAGTAATCTAATTTAGGTTAATACATTGATCGGTCATTTCATATACTTCAAGTGCTTTTATGAGTATCTTAGATTATCTAAGATACTCATAAAAGCACTTAATAATAATAATGCATTTTATTTATGGGCGCCTTTCAAAGCTCTCAAGGACACCTTACAGAGCATAATTAAAAACAAGCAACAAAGAAGATCACACAGTAATACAAGACTTAAAAACAAAGACTTAAAAACAACAATCAGTTTAGAAAAAATTATCAAGATATTGAATATGCCAGTTTAAAAAGGTGTGTTTTTCACTTGAAGTATATGAAATGACCGCAGCACTGTTGTGATGGGTTTTTGCATGTAACTGTAACCTTTAAGCAAAGCATTAAATCCCCATTACTAATCAATCGATGCTTTCTACTGATCTGTGAAGGTTTTCATTTTCATTACCATGGGCATCACTTTGTTAGATTCAGTGGTGGGGACAATTTCTCCATATTTATTGACATCAGCAGAAGGCAAAAGATGTCCCGCCACTGGGTGTTGAACCTAAAGCGCCTGCATCTCGAGCACCTGCATGAAGAACCAATGAGTAAACCTCTGGACCACCAGTGTTTTTATTAAAAATAATGATCACCCAACTAAATATCTTGTTGCGATTTGGATTGAATTTGTACCTTTATGCACACAACACACAGGTATGGAGGTATGACAACATCAATTTAAATGTATTAATGTATTTATTCATTTAGTTATTTATTGCCGTATTTATGTATTCATACATTTATTTTTGTATTACTCGAACCACAAGCCTCGGCGCAGTAAGTAACATCGCTTGTGATTGGCTGAACGGCCTGTAACTCAAAGAAGCTACCGGAGCCGGAAGAGGCGGGACCAAACATGAGAGGAGGACATGGTTCTTCCATCATGGCGGGATGCATGAAAATGAAAAACGGTTTCACGTCTTTATTCATGATTTCTATGTGTTTGCTGCTTATCTCTTCACCCAAAACCTCAGGACAACGGGGGGCAGGTGAGAAGCAGTGTTCGGCATTATTGACAGAGGTTTTACTGTGGTATTATATTGATAAACACGTGTTTTAAAGAATAAAGTAGCTGTGCTGATGTGATGCTAACTCATGTTAGCTACTAAATAACCGTTACATAAAAGTTACAGAAGTTTCTCTTGAAGCGGGATTCACTGCTGACTGGTTTCTGGGTATTTCTCCATGTAAGGGAGGTATTTAAGTTAGTTTATAATCTTTATTGATTAAGCTGTTGTAGATTTGCTCAGAGGGAATCTGTAAACTTTGCTAACAGCCGGCGCCCCGCCCTCTGAGCTAATGCTAATTACACTGCTGTGGGACGTTCTTCATTTTAACATGATTTATTGTTTCCTTTTGGTTTTTATTTATTCAAGAACATATATGAACATTATATATTTTGTATTAATAAAAGCTCACATCATGGGTAGACATATAAAGTAATACAACATTAAAAATAAAGTAAATAAATTGATTTAAAAAAAAATCATATTTCAGATTAAATATTCGTCAAATACATAATTACTTTTATACTTTTACTCAAGTAACAAGATCTGAGTACTTCTACTTTTACTCAAGTACAAGATCTGAGTACTTCTACTTCTACTGTAGTACCAGGTCAGAGTACTGCTCCCCCTCTAATCATGGTAAATCCTATGTGGTAAATGAGTGTCTGATAAGTACGGTGGCCGACAGGTGTAACCGCGGTTCGCCCCACAACACTTCCCCTCCGTTGAGAGAACTGTTCTCGGACCGTTAATCACCGAGAAGTTCCCCACAATAACGGCTTTGTCTCGGCCTAATCACTCCATTAACCACAGCCAACTCCACTTATTTAATATATTACAGTCTGATAACTAAGTTAGTGTTAAATAAACACCTTTCCATCCCGGATGTGCCTCTGAAAACTGCTTTTAACCACTTTTTAATTAAGTTTAAACCGAAGTTATAAAGTTGTTAACAGAGTAACAGTTAGGATAATTAATGTTTGTTTGATTTGAAGCGGTGTTGATTTAAAAAAACATTTCGGATAAAATATTTGTCAAATACAGAATTACTTTTGCCTTTTTATAATTATTCTTGGTTTATCTATATTTCATGTAAATATCGCTCTATATTTTAAAGCTATAATAGTGTTTATTCTAAAATAATATATAAAAAGACAAACAAATCAGAGTTGTTTGGCATTATATCTAAATAAATATGATTGAAAAATAAATAAAAGCACAGTCGATAAAGTTACCTATCAACCTCTTTTGCTTTACATTTGATTAAACCTCTTTCACCCAGCGATCCTAAGACGAGGGAACAAGCTAACGGTTAAACGTTATAGCTTACATTTGTGCAGAGTTTTAGTGATGATAATCAGCGCTTCCGCCAGGGGGGCGTCTTGCCGTCATTTGAACAAATATTAATAATTCGAGAGAAAATCGAGAGTTTTTATCGCAAAAAGGAAAAAGGACATCCCTCTGAGGGGCAAAGGAGTCTGGTGGGATTCTTTTCGGAGTATTGAAGATCGTTTCCCCGACATGGCGGTGCCTGCTACGGGACAACACGGAACCTGCGCGATTTGGACGCGATGAGCGGTGCTAGTGGAGCGCGCGCGTGAGCTGCGAGCACCAGAGCCTCGCAGCGGCGAAACTGAGGCTCCGTGGTAAACTGTGGAAACATGAAGAGCTTTAAGAGAGCCGAGCCAAATGATCCGGCTCACTAACGTAAAGAGACAGTATCTATAAAGGCCGCTACACGCCAACCTGAGACCAAAGAACGCGTACCGAAGGCGTCCCGACTTTTACGTCCGCTACGAACGCACCGCAAAGACTTCAGTCGACGAGTGGAAATAACTGTCCTTACCAGCAGGCAGCGGTAGTGTGTATTCGTCATTCAAAAGAGGCAACAGCCAATCAGAGTGACTTCTTTGGGCGACTTTATTTGGCCGATTCAACTCGATCATTCGATTTCATGTTGAATCGGCCCGTGTGAAAATGAGCCGTAAAGCAACGACGGTGCGGGACACGCCAACCTGAGTAGGGCGCCGCAAATGCCCGACTGCCTCTGTGTGTCAGGGCCTTTAGGGACGGCTCAATCCTCAGCCCTGGTCTGGCAGAAACACTGATAACGCAAACATCTTTGAAAACACAACTGCTAAGTGCTTCCCCAAAGCAGCACTGTTGTTGTCCCAATGACAACAGAGACATCAATACGTTTTAAAGTCAGTGTGATTATATTTATTTATTCATTCATTTATTTAAAAGGGTTCACATTAATCAACAGCTCTGTGTTAACCAAGAGGCTATTTTTCACCTGTAGTCCCTGCACAGATTTTCTAAGTCAACCTAAAGACACATTTCATTTTAAACAAGTAAATAAAAACATGCAACACACATTACTGTAAATCTTAATGAAATAAAAACAAATAAAGCCAAAAAGAGCATGTTGAAACACGGGCAGTGGGTGATGCAGTTTTTGTTTACCCTGCATGTCTGTGTTTGTCAGTCTCAGGGAACAACAGGCTTCCCGTCACGGACCTCCAGGACGGAGAGGAGTCCGTCGTGTCCGGGTCCAACCGGTTCTGTTACAAGAACTCTGTGGTGCCGAGCTGGAGGCAAACATGGACCAGGATCCAGGTAGGGTTCATAAACGCTGCTCCGTCAAATCCAGAACTATTTTAACTCTTATTTATTTATGTCTATTTTTTGCTGCAGTGAGAGTTGCCAAATACATGTCGTTGCACTTTGGGTTAGGGCTGCTCGATTATGGCAAAAATCATAATCTCGATTATTTGGGTCAATAATTGATATCACGATTATTAAAAACGATTATCCATTTACTTTGAAAACATCCATTTATTGGAGAAAGAAAATTTGAACTATGTTTTTAACAGTTGATTTCCCTGAACTTTAAGTAGAATTCAACTGAAAACCAATAAAAAAACTAATTTGAAGAAGAAAAAAGTAATAATAAAAAAATAATCGTTTTATTTCGATTACGTTGTTTTCGTAATCGTTGCAAGCCGTAATCGTAATTGCGATTCAAATCTGATTAATTGAGCAGCCCTACTTTGTATGATGACAATAAAGATACATTCTATTCTTAAATGTAACCCTCATGTAGAAAGAAGTCGCCCTGATAGAGGACAGATGTGTCGGCTTGGAAAAACTACCATAAAGGATATATTCATATTATTCACAACATATATATATATTTAAGAAAAGAGATTATTTTACAAAGACAGACTATTTTATATTCATATTATTTTCCCAGATTTCTATCAACTAGCCGTCTGGATCAAAATGAACACATATGTATTTATTTTCATAATTTGTATCCCTTGAAATACGACGTGGTGTTCATGTGAAACAAATGCAAATATTGTATTTATTTATTTATTTGTACTTAATGCCAAGCTGATGTTACACCTCCTAAAAATCACACCCCTGCAAAAGATGATGCAAATAGACAAACACAACATATTTTAAAGGTCACCCATCATGCTATGTGTAGGCAATAGCATAGGTCTCAGATATATACAAATATATAAAAAACATGTCAATGAAGTGTTTTGCTCAAAACACCAAACAGTGCACCCATTCTAGCCACGCCTCATATCCCTCTATTTCACTTCCTGTTTCTAAAGTGCTGATTTGGGGATAAAGCTTTAAAGAGGAGGGGTCTGAGCTCATGTGGGACCCGGCAGCTACTGTCTAAACTAAATGCTGCCGTGATGAAACGCCATATCATGGATTATCAAGGATTATCTCTGAAACAGTTTGGAGCTCAAAGGCTTTCTCTCTTGTCGGTTATACCACAAGTTGAGTTCCTTTTTACTTCCTGCTTCTTCACACACATGCTCTCCAGTACAGGTTAGCTCTGAGTGTTAGCGATGCTAATGTAAACACCGACCATATAACGTCCAAAACAGTCGGGCATTGTTTCTGATAGCAACGTTTCTGATTGGGCCGTGGGTCCACATTTCAGACATTACTTCATATCGGACGCAAATCTGGATCAGCTCCGTTGTTCCCCGTTTTTAGAGATTTGGGTACGGAGGAAAAGAGAGAGGGGTTTATTTTCTGACGCTGCGTGAGTTCCCTGACACACCGGGGACACATGTTGATGTAGAGAAGACATCACAAAGTGCATTTTGCATGATAGGAGAGGTTTTAATAATTATGAGAGAAAAAAGATAATAATAGATTTCATTTTAATATACACTTGAAAGGGTAAAATTAACAAAAACTATTGAAACAACACACTTCAAATATATAACACAACATTAATTACACATTAAAGGTCCCAGGTCATGCTTTTCTGGTTATCACCCGTCCCCTTGTGTGTTAGGAAGGTTTTTCTGCATGTAAACGGCCTGCAGAGTCACAAACCATCAAAGTGCACCCTGTAGCGAGTAAAACTCCAACACAGAAAAGACCTGTCTGCTGCCCCAGAACGCCTCGTTGGAGATTTCTCTTTTTCCATTGTTTACTTCTTGGGTATAGTGGCGTAACGGTGGACTAATCCGCGGAGCCGTTACGTTAAGTCCGCGGATTAGTCCAAATGGACCAATCCGCGGACTTAACGTAACGGGGCGCGTCGAGGCTGCGAGACAGTGTGTGAGCACACACACAAACTCCCAGCCAGGCTGCGGGTGTATGTGTGTGTGTGTGTGCTCGGGTTGGGTTTCGCTGTCTCGCAGACGGCCACTGGGCTCACAGGGAGGGGGGGGCAGGAGCTCCAACAAGCCGTTTAGGACAGAGAGTGAATACACAGACTATACAGAGATGCTGTTTGAGAAACCAATGTGAGTTTGGAGCATTGAACAATGTAAATCTATTCTAGTAGACCTCAACAATGGAACTATGATCAGTGGAAATGGCCATGACACGGGACCTTTAAAGGCAATTCTGAAGATAAATGTTGAAAATAGACATGTGAAAATACACATGTCTATTTTCAACATTTATCTGTCTCATCAGTGTCTCACAGCCTTTCCTCACCTCACAGACTAAAGTCCTTACAGTGGAGCTCTGTCCGTGATACCTCCTGCGTGTGTCCTCCAGGTGAAGGTGTGGAGCTCTGTCCGTAATACCTCCTGCGTGTGTCCTCCAGGTGAAGGTGTGGAGCTCCAACGTGTTCAAGGTGCAGATGGCAGAGGGCGAGGAAGAGCTGCAAGAGCTCGAGCGCTTCAGTGTCTGGTCCTGGATGCAGAGTCTGTTACGAGAGCGGCAAAACGAGACCACCATCAACATCGGTCTGTTCAGCAAGAAGACCTGCTTTAAGATCGACCCGGCCGGCGAGACCAGCTTCACCGTCAAGGCTCTCAGGAGTGAGTGGGAACCACACATGGACTCTCGTTAGAGATCTGCTCGTTAACGCATTACAGTGATCCTTTTTCACATCTCTGCTACAGGAAGAGGTTAAGAAACTTTGATTGATTGAATCCTTTCTTTTCGTTGCAGAGTTTGATATCTATCTGTTTTTGGTTTTCTTCGCCGGAGCGTTGTTGTTCCTCTTTGCAGACTCAC
>JAPTMU010000246.1:35637-156669 GCA_028583405.1 Pogonophryne albipinna
GCCCTGCATACGTAGAATCCCGCATTCTCCTTAGTCACAGAGAAAGTGATAACAGGACCGGCCTCTACACTCGGTGATAGCGGATTGTTAAAGAACCAGTGGAAGTCACAATCCGGCTGAGTTTCAGCGGAGCATGTCAACGACACGGAGCTGCCCATGTTTGCTTTATCTGGACCAGAGATCCTCACATTCAGAGGGCCGTCTGCAAACACAGAGACAGAGACTTGGTCAGAATAAGGTACACTAAAAAGGTAGAAAATGTGTTGCCTTGGCACAATACTTTTTAAAGGTCTACATTTGCATTGTTTAACACTCAAAGTTGTGGCCTGGTAAAACTGAAAACCAATGTGTACAAATTACTGTTATAGTAAATAACTATTACCATATTACAATATATTCACTTTTGCATTTAGTTAAATATCCAATCACCAGCTCAATACATTTGCCTAACTTATATAAAGTTCACCCAAACTAGATCACCTGATCATTAAAGATAGCAGCACTCTTTGAAGATGTGATTTGTGGCGTTGTTTTCATTATACTATTGTCAAGGATGTAACAATACATTGTCATGCAGCATTTAAAAATAAAATAAATAAGGATTTTCCCAACGGATTTACTCACAGTTCACCAGGAGCATATATGTGGGGCTTTTGTGTTGACCAGCCTGATTGGTAGCGACACACTCATATGTCCCGTCATCAACCCGATTCACCGGAGTGAAGTACAGCATGTTGTTCTTAATGTGGTAGGACATGAGAGGGTTTGCTGTGGAGTTTGTCATGTTGAGGTGCATGTTGTCCTTCATCCAGTAGATCATGTCATAAGGCCCAGAAACGTCACAGGTGAGAGTGAAGTTATCTGAGTTTATTGGAACTGTGGTGATTCTGATCATCACTGATGATATTGCCTCTGTGGGAAGAGAACAAAGCAGGAATCAATCAGTATTTCATCAGTTGTACAGTCACATGACATGCATTGAAGAAGTCAAACCCAATAGATAAGATTACATTCTACTTTTAAATGTAGTTTAGCATTCAAACAGAACAAAAGCAGTTAAGTATATTTAAATATGTTGTGCTTTTTGGGTTTGTCCCTTTCCTGTAGTGTGGTTAATGTGCATGTAAATGGTCTCCCTTGGACTATTTTGTTTACTTCCATAACACAGTGACATCACTATGTAACAATTGCGCTTCTATGGCTAGCGCTATAAAACACATTGTACGTGATAGGTTAAGGGGCGGGACATCTCTAAGCGGTTGACCAATCACAATAAAGCTGACCAGTTAACCAATCAGAGCAGACTGGCTCTGGTTTCAGACAGAGGGTGAAAAGAGCTTTACAGCTGTCTTTACAGACCTTTTTGAACATTAAAGCATATAAACATGTCACAGTAGAAACACAAAATACAAATAACCTGGAAATGAGCATTATAGTGTACATATTAATATTATATGCAAAATATATAGATTACAGTATGAAGTTAGGCTTGTAATACAATATGAGATGCTGAGTTTTTCTTACCAATGACTGTGAGCATCTTGGAGTTAGTGCTGTTGTTTTCCGTCACATATTGTAGGCCAAGCAGGTGTATTCTCCACTCATATTGGAAGACAAAGGGTCAGTTGTGAACACAGAAGAATTGGCCACGCTGGAGCCATTGAACCACCAGTTGTAGTCACTCGGAGGCACTGATTTGGCAGAACAGGTAAAGACAGCCGAGTGCCCTTCCTCCGCAAAAGCTGGACCATCAATCATGGGTGTTTCTGGTCCATCTGCAACAGGAAGAAAGAAAGTAGGCTCTCGTGGTACCAACATTTAGAAACTACAAATACTATGAATTAAGATTAAAAAATGGTCAGTTAATAATAGTCACTTCAGTGTTACTCACAGTTAATAAGAAGCATGTAAGAAGGGCTGGTCTTGTTCCAAAAAGGATTCAGAGCCATACACTGATACAGTCCAGTATCATTGAGTTCAAGTGGGTTGAAAGTGACTATCTGTTATCCATGTGGAAAACAGTTCTGTTGTCTTCATGCAGAAGCTCACCGTTTTTCATCCAGTAAAAATGCTCAGCAGTTCCAGTCACATTGCAAGTTAGGTCATAAAAATGACCTACTATGGCAGGATTCATTGGTGTTTCTATTTGTACATCTTCTATTGGATCTGATAAGAAAAAAACGAACAGTTATTTAGGTCTATCCAGAGCCACATTTCCTGTTTTTGGACAACATATAACAGAACTGTAAAATAGCAGTCCAAGTCTCACCAAAAACAGTGAGCATCTTGTCTGCAGTGCTGTTTTTGCCGGTGATGTTGTTGTAGGCCATGCAGGTGTACATCACACTCGATTCGTCAGTGAGAAGAGATGCAACATACTCAGACGCATTGGACACTACAAAACCATTGAAGAACCATTCATAGGAGCAGAGAGGGTTTGATGAGGCGTAGCAGCTGAATGTGGCGTTGTCTCCTCTCTTAGCAGCATTGGGACCCATAATAGCTGGCATTTCTGGTCCATCTAAACACACAGATATAACCTTAAAATCACCTTTACTGAAAAGAAAACTCACAAGACTGTCAATACCCTATGCAAAGAACTGTGTATGAATGCCGAAGTCCACATTTGGATAATCTGACACCAACAATTGGATGTTTAATTCTTTGGTTACATTTTCCAGATTAAAAAATAAAAATATATAATCAAAATGTTTGGTTGAATCTCTCTTTTTGATGGATTGAAAAAGCCCAAACATGTCAAAGGGGGATTGGGATAAAATGGTGGCTCTGGGGTAAAGTGAAGCATGGGCCTTGGGGTAAGTTGAGCCAGTTTTTCAATGGAGAAATGAATGAAAGTAGGCCAAGTTGATAATAAGAGCTCATTGTAGGCTACATTTAAAGTTGAATTTACCCTGTCTTTGATTGGTAAGATGTATGAAATTGTATCACCATTTGTATGATTACTTTTCCTTTTAACATGTTAAAAAAAAATCAATCAATTCAATCGAAATTTATATTAAAAATATTTGAAAAACTAAGCTTGTATTTGGTTTGTTATTTATTTTTACTATGTGTCATTTCTCCTTGCTTAGAGGACAGCATAACTAAAATATGGCTCAACTTACCCCACTCTCCCCTACAGTGTTTTGGATGGGTTACTTCTTTGGTTCTGGTTGAATCACATTTTCACTATGTTTGTGAAAAAGTCCTCCCCCGTCAAAAGGGGTGAACATGTTGCTAAACTGCAAAGTGAGTACTCACAGAAAACCTCCAGCGAGAAGATGGGGCCGACAAAGTGGCTGAGTGCGTTGTTTGCCTCACATCTATAGTCCCCATTGTCAGCGTTTGTGACAGGATTAAAGGTGAGGGTTGTGTTGTCCATTGAGAGTTTTTTGTGTTATCAGCATGCAGTTGGGACAAATTATACATCCACCCAATATAATGCACACTTCCAGCTGTCTCACAGGTCAGAGTGAAAGTGTGGTTCATGATTGGCTGAGCTCCAACAATCTTTATTGATGCCATAGTCACTGGAGCTGTGGTAAGACAGAAAACAAAAGGATGCTGGCTAAACTTGAAAATATGTACAGTACATTGGTAACCTGGTTTAGACATATTGTAAATGGGGTCATTGGCAGCCCTCTCATATTTTTGAGTATGAAACTTCAGCCACACGTTGTTTAGCTTAGCTTGGCATAGCCTGTTGGGATCATCCAAATCCATCTAGCCTGGCTAAATCAAAAATATATGAAAAGTACTTCTTAGACATACTGGCAAAAGCAAATGTTAAAATAAAGTTGAAGTTTTGGAAGTGCAGGTAGCTAGTTTTTGCTACGTTTGGATAGAGCCAGGCTAGAAGGGCCTCCTTCACAAATCTTCAACATATTATTGTATACTTAGTTACCCAAAATTGTGAGCATTGTGTCAGCTGAGCTGTTTTTGCAGGTGATGTTGTTGTGGGCCATGCATGTGTACTGCCCGCTCATATTGAAGGTCAGAGGTCCAATCACTAGTTCTGAGGTGGTAGCCTGCAGGGATCCGTTGAAGTACCAGCTTATGTGACTAGGTGGATGAGAGTCACTTGAGCAGTTGAGGGTTACCATTTGTCCTGTTAGAGCCATGGAAGGTGCTGCAATCACTGGTGTCATTGGGCCATCTTTTTAAGTAAGAAAATAATTGAAAAGGTTCAAAATACTTATATAATACATTAATATGCTCTTTGTGCATCTACAGGAGATAATATTGAAGGTCCCCTGTTATACTGTTTTTCATCAACATATTATAGGTCTCAGATATATACAAAACATGTCTCTGAAGTGTTTGGCTCGAAACACCAAACAGATTATTGCAGCATCCCATAATCCCCTCTGTTTCAGCCCTGTTTCCAAAGTACTGATTCTCTGTTGTACTTTAGATGAAAATAATGAGCCCTCCCCACGCCCCTCTGAGAGAGATTTGTTTAGAAAGAACACAATGGTGCTCTAGGAGGAGATTCAGGTGATAAGGGGGGGGGGGTTGCTGATTGGCTAATGGTTACACAAGCCAACAAAATCGTTATGGCATCATAAAGTGGCCAAAATCTGATCAGCTCATTTTCAGACAGGTTTTTATATAAATGGATCAGGACAAAAAGTGAGCAAAGCTTTTGTCCTGAAACTTTCAGAATCTCTTTACACAGAGGGGACACATGTTGATGTAGAAGAGACGTGAAAAAGTGAATTTTGCACAATAGGTGACCTTTAAAATACTTACAGTTTACTTCGACTGTGTAAGGGTGGCTGGTCATGTTGCTCACAGGACTAGAAGCCTCACACCGATAATTTCCATTATCTGAAAGTTGGACTGGCTTGAGAAGGAGTGTCCTGTTGGTCATATCAATGACTGTTGTATTGTCAGCAGTGATTGGTTGACCATTCCTTGACCACTGAATGTTTCCAACATATCCAGTCACTTCACAATGCAGTATGTACTGCTCATGAAGTATTGGTGGTCCACCTATTGGATTCACCACAACGGCCGCTATCGGTGCTATAGAAAGAGAAGGAAAATGAGTAATACAAATTAACATTGATCTAATGAATTTGGCATATATTACTAGAATATTTAAAATAATAGCCTGACATAGTTTTGTACATGCCTACTGTATTATTATTTTTTACTGAAAATTAAAAAGATTGACACCACTATCATATCTGTCTAACAGTAGTTTATCTTAGCTTAGCATAAATACTGTAAACGGGGAAGAAAGCTATGGCTCGTTAATAAAATCTGCCACTAGTATCTCTAAAACTCCCTAATTACCATTGTATATCTCATTGCTTATTACATATAATAACTTAAGTGTAAATATAAGTCTCAGCTTGCTTTGTGGCAACATCACGGAGACAGCAGAATTCAAAGAAGTCACATTCAAGTCTTGCCTGTATGTATAACCCTGTATGACTTCCATTGTTTGTTTTTACATTTGTATTTATGCAAGGCAAATAGACTTTTAATTATTGAGCGTTGGAGGTGCAGTTGGGTGGAGTTTGTTATCTTTGAACACAGCTAGGCTAGCTATGTCTACCCTTTGGTAAACTAAAAACAAAATCAAAACCTACTAAAAATCCTGATCATTCCACTTTCGCTCGTGAACCTGGACGTGACTGTGTTGTGAAGTATGCATTTGTAATTTCCCGACTTGTTTTCTGCAACCATCTCCAGTTGAAGCTCTGGGTCAAAGTGATTTAGGTTCACCCCATTAAGCATCCACTGGACGCCCGCTGGAGGGTTAGACTCCGCAGAGCAAGACAGTGAGATGTTAGATCCTGTTATGTAGGCGGACCTCATGGGCGTGATTGTCATTGTTGTGTTGCTGGGACCATCTGATGAAGCAAGAAAAGGGAAATTGTTTAACCGGTTGACGTTGAGTGATTGACGTTTCTTTTACATAACCTAGGCTATTATTACATATAATAATAATAATAATAATAATAAAGCTTTATTTATATAGCACTTTTCATACAACACATACAGCTCAAAGGATGTAAAATGTATGATAATAAAAATAATGTAAAATAAAATAAATAATTGTTTCTCTCTGACAGATAAGTCACAAGACACCTGAGTCGATGCAACAATATAAAACCCCATGAAACAAAGTGAATATATAGGTACAACAGAAAGACCTATAAAATAAATAAAAGAATATAAAGGTAGGTAAATAACAAAGATTAAAATAACATTTCAATTGGGGGGTTGCTAATAAAAAGCTAATCTAAAAAGATGTGTCTAGCTGTCGTTTAAAAATGTCCACTGAGATATAAACTCACAGTATATGTTGAGGTGAACAGGGGGGCTGATAGCATCGCTCACACCATTGGACACATTGCACCTGTACGACCCCTCATCATATCGTGTCACCCCGACCATGATGAGAGTGGCGCCTTCATCGCTGAGCTGTACTCCCGCTCCCACTGCCACCTCTGTGCTGCCCTTCATCCAAACATAAGACAGGGACGTGCCATTGAGCACAGAGCATGTGAGCACTGCTGTGTCATTGAACTCCACCAGGTCAGTGGCGCTTGCTGTCAGAGACACATTGGAAATAGGCACTGTGGAAAAAAATAAATAAACAAGCGATTTGTTAGGTTTTATGGAAATGTGGGGTTGTAGTAAACAAGAGATGTTGTGTCTCACCTCAATGAAGTACATTAACATGTACAATATCTGTTTTCTTTTTTTGTATTACTGCCAAATGTTATTCCATATTTTATTCCTTTTTATTCCATTCTATTCCTATGTAAATACTGCTATATTTCTCTTTTTTTCATTATTTCTAATCATTTGTTATGTTATATTATAGTTATGTATGCACCATGACATCAAGTCAAATTCCTCGTACGTGTAAACCTACCTGGTAATAAACCTGTTTCTGATTCTGATTCTAAAAAAACATAGATTGAAACATGACTCATATGATATGAACTAAAGTCTGATTCAAGCCAAAGCCAAAAAAAAATGTCTGCAATAATCCAATGTACAAATCAAATTGGATCCTTGTTGAGGACAATAGTGCAAGGCTTACTTCTGACGGCCTACAAAAAACGTCATCCCTGCACCATATATTGGCCTGAATGCCCACCACTTTGGGTCAAACTAAAACATCTCATCATGGTGGACAGATTGCCAATACATTCGGCTCACAAAGTACATTAATACAAACCTGAAGATAGTGTAATCATTTTGTCCCTAAATATTTGTATCTATTTCCATCATCAGGTCAAAGTTAGATTTGTTCAATAATTTGATTTATTCCTGAATATCTTTAAATCAGCCTCATGTGTACATTGCTTTAAGTGCAACATATAATAACAATATAGGGACACTGGTATTAGTATTTAGTTTGAGTAAAGCCTCGGATAGCTGAACACAATCTGTGCTGTTGTATTTGCTGTAAAGTGTCTCTACTGTAGGCTATTTTTATTATATGTACAGCATTTGGCTCGACCAAAAATCGTTTATAAATGTGCTATATAAATAAAACTGATTTGATTTGATTTGATTGTAGTCTTGTTTCAGACAACAAAATGTAAATCAAAATGTCCTACTTATTTAATTTGATGATCTAAACCCTAGGATACGAACAAAGCTCACTCATTCTGCTCACTGTAGTCAAATGCAAGGTGACGTAATGGCTACAGATCACGTACTGCACTTGTATTTGCAAATTAAAACTTGGCAAACATTGAAGTAGACATTGAAATACACAAATACCCCATGCTGATTGCTGTTTAAAAACGATGTTATTAGGTCTTTCAATACAATACATGAAAGGTTGATTATACATGTTTTTTAAGATTTATTTATGATACGTAGAGTGTGAGAAAGTATATTAAGAAAGGAGTAAACACAAAACGGTGTCCTTACCTTGGACTGACAGTGTTAACTGATGCATAAAGTTATTAGGTATAAATGCCTGTAATGTGTACTCTCCAGAGTCTTCTAGATTTACTGATGTTATAGTCAATGATGAAGTGGTTGAATTGAATGCAACCCTGTCCTTCCAAGAGTTGGCGATGTGTACATTTTCGGAGCTATGAAGACAATCAAAGTATTGTCAGAAATCCACGTTCCCATTGTGACAATGTCCTGGCTGAAAAGTGTGACGCTGCTGCCCACTGCTAACGGGTTCCTGAGGCATATATCTTCTGGCTCCCCGTAGCTAGAAACAGAAAACATTTAGTTAAATTAAATGTAATTATTATCCATGCACCAATATTTCTAGTATAAGATTCAAAGTTAACACAAAGCAGCATGTTTAAAACTTGTATATCATTAGGATCTGGAGACTCGCTACCAATGGGTTAATAGAATAAAAAATATACATTGAAATCAAATTTCTAAATAATCAGCCTTACTTGTTATCGTCGTGGCCAAGATCAGCAACACCACCCGAACATCCATGTTAATCTCCAGTTTCTTTTTGTTAGATCCTTCCTTGCCAACTGAATGGACTTGACTCTGGCTGTTATAATTCTAATCGGGTGATCACAGTCACCTTTTATCAGCAAATATTTGCTCTACTTTGCTCAAGCTTTCAATTCACATAAATGCTCACCCCTACCATCACTGAGCCACCACCCAGTAATGGCCAAACCTTGTTTTGCCCTGGTCCCAGCACCAACCCTAACAAGGTGTGGCAATTTACTGTAAACCTCACTTGTTCTGCAACTTTAAACAAACCAGATAAGAACAAGAGCAAGGACCTGCTCAGTGGAGTTGTGGTTCTCTGATACAAAGTATACTGCGGGCTAACACAACAAACGCTTCCTCAGTACAGGTGAAACAAACTGGATAACCAAGGGCAAGAACTGAAACTTATTTTATTCCAACTGCTGTTGTCAAACAGTCCCAAACAGTTTAAAATGCTAGCCGAGCACCAGAGGGAAATTTGTTCATGCTGACTTAGGCAATTAGTTTAAGAAGGTGGCGATATGTTATTTGTGATTGTACACCTATTTAAGCATCTATTGGAAATCCTTTTCAATATATACATTGGTAACTCTCCATCATGACAAATTGGCAATGTTCGCTGTTAAGAGTTTTTGGATAACCAGCTGCATCATGTATAACAATATTGACAGGATTCAATGGAGGGCAAAATGGTTAATGTACCGCAGACCCATGAGGAATATTAGGAATACTATTTCTTCTCAGAGGAAATACACTTGTATTTAATATGAAACTGGAATCAAAGCTTCTGAATATGCCAAGTACCTCTAATGTCACGATCTGTCTTTATGGTGTTTTGTCTTGTCTAGATCTGTTTTTGGTTTTCTGTCTGCGTTTTGTCTTGTTTAGATCTGTCTGTGGTTCTATTTCGTATATGGCTTCGCCCTCTAAGGCTATCGCTATTGGGTTTATGCTCCTGCGCTCCCGCGCAGCACTGAAACACTTGTAGTCCACGCCCACCCGCCAGGTGGGCCCCACCCTCGGGCCTCCTTCCGGTATAAATAGGAAGGGAGCCCGGCAATCTGCTCCCTCTTTTCTTCAGCAACCGGCAGTAACTGAAGCACAAGAAAAGCAAATCATGAGCAATGATAGTGTCCGCGAGTGTCCCTCGTGCAAAACGGGATACATCATGAGCTACGATTTGCATCCAATATGCGAATCCTGCCTGGGGCCAGAGCACGCGGACGCGGCTCTCAGCCAGCAGGTCGCATGTTCACATTGTGTTCGTCTCCCAGCATCCGACAGGAAGCGAAGGGCGGACGCCCTAGCTGCTGCGGGTGAGGAGGACGACTGGCCCATCCAGAACAGGGGTGGCAGCCTGTTTCTGGGGTGAGTGAGGGGCGGGAGTCGGACGACTCCTACCCCGTCTCCCTCCATGGCTCGCCATGCGGCTCTCCCCTTCCCCCTCTTCCCCGGATGGGGGAGACGGGGTCGGAGCGAGAGTCAGAGCACGCGGTCCCCTTCTCCGTGGCCACGGCGCTACCGGCGTTGGGTGGCATTATGCTGGAGCTGCCGGAGATCATCGGCAAAGCAGCAGCATGCAAAGGTCTCCCCGTTCCCCCAGGACGGGAGAGGGTGGCTCTGGACGACATGGCCGGAGTGTTTTCCCGGGTTCAGACGGGCAGGAGTGACCCGATCTGGCCGCGCTTCCCCGCCATTAGGAGGTACCAGGAGGGGGCAGCGGGAACCCGAGGGCTCCGGTGGCCTCCTTTGTTCCCTTCACTAGGGTGGAGGGATTCACAGAGGAGGGTTTTCCAAACACCCCCGCTCTGGAGCCGAGCTTGACGGCGTTCTTTGGGGTTAGGCAGGCCAACTTGATCGCCGGACGGCGCCCTATGTTGGCCTCCCCCAAGGACCAGTATGTCGCCCGCCAGGCTGACCGGGCGCACCAATGTGCGTTTCAGGCGTCGGCAGCGGCAAACAACATCGCGTTGCTGGCCAATTCGGTGGTTACGCTGGTGGAGCGGTCCACCACCGTGGCACCAGAGGAGGCGGAGGAGATCGGCAAGGCGGCCAGCACGGCACTCACGCTGTGCGCAGCCGTGGCTGTCTCCCAGGCGAGGATCGCAGCATGGATGACGCAGATCCAGCGCCACCTCTGGCTGCAACAGGCGGCTGTTACAGAGCCAGCCAGGAAGGTCTTGCTGGACGCTCCGATCAGCCCGGACGGGCTGTTCGGACCCCAGTTTCTAGCCATGGTCGAGTCCATGAAAGCGGCAGCGGAGCAGGCAGATGATATCCGCCAGCACGTCGGCTGGCTCCAGCCTGCGGCGAAGCCTCAGCGGCACCAGCGGCAGCAGCGGCCAACCCGGCTGCAGCGACAGGCAGAGAGACGCTCACAGCAACCGCAGCCGAGGCGTCAGACTCGTCCGTCGGCGGCGGCAGGGGCACCATCCCGCGCCTCCGCCCCCCCACCAGCAGCGAGGGGGGGTCAAAAGGGAGTGAGGTACTCCCGTTCGTCGTCTGCTCCACGAGAGCCGCCGAGGAAACAGAGCCGGCCTTGACGGGAGGGAGTGTGAGGAAAATAAAAGAAGCTTATTTCCCAACATGTTGTCTGAATCATCAGTTTCAAATGTGTTTCACATATCCCCCACTCTGGGTGAACCAGCTGCCTATGACCTATCGGTTAATAGCCAGCAGGGTTCGTTACAAAAGCCTGCCTTAATCTATCGATTAATAAGCTGCAGAGCGCGGTAACTACGCCAGCTGCCTCCAATCTGTTGATTAGTAGGCAGCAGGGTTCGCTGCAGAGGCCTGGTGGTTATAACTTTTCGGTTATTAAACCACAGACCTCGCGGCATTCATCTGTCCGAGATACGCCACCTACACACGGTCACAATAAACCCATGAGCGCCGTGGTAACGCCTCATGTGGATGTCACTGCACACACCTCCACTCATCCTCTGAGCGTGTACGCGCCTCATGATGAGAGTCGGAGTGAAATGCAGCGTGTGGAGGCCTCCTCACAGCCCTTTCGCTCTAGGCCCACCTTGGATTGCCTCACGGGCGGCGGCGGCGAGGGCTCTGGCGTGGCTCGTCGTCATGACGACCACAACACATCTCGAGCATGTGCGCCCGCTCTCAGAGTGTTTCTCAGAGTGGCAGCGCTTGTGCCTGATGGACAGAGGGATGAGCAGGCTGATCAGCAGAGGGTACACCCTGCAGTTCGCCTCTCCCCCCCCCCCCACAGTTCAATGGGATACAGGAAACACTCCTGTCCTCCCAGAAGCTATGTCTTGCGCTCCAATCCGAGCTGCTGGAACTCCTGTTGAAAGAGGATATTTCCAGGGTTCCTCAAAGGGAGGAAAATCAGGGGTTTTCACTTCCGTTATTTTCTAATCCCGAAAAAGACTGGGGCAATGAGACATCCTCGATCTGTCAGTATTCCACATATGACGATCAAACAGGTGCTGGAATGTGTTCACCAGGACGGCTGGTTTACTTCCACCTGAAGGATGCATACTTCAACGTACCCCTCATCCCGAAACACAGGAAATTCCTGCGTTTTCTCATTTCAGGAATATCAGACCAGACAATCGTCTGCCGTTCGGATATTTCCTGGCTCCTCCCATTTTTTGTGTAGAGAAGGCTGGAGCCGCTACACAGAGGAGGGATGAGAATGTGGTTTCCTCTGGACGACCTGCTATTTGCTGGCTCGCTCCAGGGAGGAAGTCGCTTTACAGACGGTACATCTCGTATCGCATCTGTCAAAGCCTGGGTTTCATAATAAATTGGAAGAAGAGCTGTCCTCTTCCCTCTCAGACAAACGTTTATCTGGAGTGGAATTAAACTCAGCCAGCAGCAGAGCCGGCTCTCGCGGCAGCGAGTGGAGAAACTGACAGCTCCCCTCCGACGTGTCACAACCCACACAGCCCTCTCCGTGACACAGCTGCTCAGCGTTGGCGTCAGCTGGTCACGTGGGGATTCCCCTGGGTCTCTTCCAACAGGGGGACACTCCAGAGGTGGTTCATTCGCTGCAGAAGCCTGCTGTTTTAACCTATTGCAGGGATCACCAACTACATTTGTCCAAGGGCCAAAATGTATCCAATAGACACTATCGCGGGCCGGGGGGGTACAGGTACTGCATAAAGCTTAGCAGACTCTTCACGCTAACGAAGGATCACTTCTAGGCAGGGTTGGGAGGGTTACTTTGTAAATGTAATCAGTTACTGATTACTGAATACATGCTCTGAAAGTAATCAGAATACAGTTACGTGTCTTAAAAACGTGTTCAGGTTACTTTTAGAATACTTTTGGAATACTTCTTTTTCCATAACAGATGGGTATGTTTTGGTGAGCAGGAGACACTTGTTTTACTGTTTTAATGGCTTATCAAGAACTCAAACACAACATCTTGGTGTCATTCTGGACAGCTCCCTCTCATCTGCACCCCACATAAAAAACATCACCCGGACTGCATTCTCCAGTGACGTGCGGTGAGGTTCATGGCTGGTGAGGCACTGACTCTTTCAGAGTCAGATTTACAAATATATATTTTGACCTTAATCGAAATGTTCGGTTATTTTCAAAAGCTTTTTTAGTCTGATGCTTCGATTCATTTTAAACAGACCCAACATCTAAATATTAGATTAGATTGTTCTTTCTTAGTAAGATCCCATGTTCATTACAATTGTGGTCTTACCTTGACTTGAAGATGAAGTCCATGCTATCCTTCTGGACAACAATCTCCATTACATTTTTGTAAAAGTCCTCCTTATCTTCCTCTAGTTTCAAAAGCCTAGCTTGTTGTTTTGTCTACCGTCTCTGCGTAGAATAACAGTAGCAACAAGAACCTGTGGGCTCACTTGCGCCCCCTTCAGTGCGGCAGAGGTTATGGCTGCCTCTCCTGGTGCTTTTTTCATTGCCGTTGTATGATGAGACCAGCGAGCCTAAATATCATATATACGTGAAATAAGTTATTTAGAGACTATGGATGGCGAGGATAAATATATTAAAGGGATCTACAAACATTACATTGGTGACATACAGTGAGATGGTGCAGGCATGCGCTTAGGGCCCGCTTTCTAGCCAGTTTCTGTGGGGTGACGCATTCTGAGGTGAGGCAGAGCTCATCTGTGCCTCACCTCACCCACAGTAACTGGCTTGAGCGCGCTCACAAAATAAGTGCCCGCGTTAAATTAGTGCCCGCGCTCCAGCCAGTTACTGTGGGCTTACGAGAGGCAGAGCTCGTCCCTGCCTCACTCCTCATCGCTCCCATGTAGCCTAGTTGTAGCGGAGCTCGGCCAATTTGCTGATTTTGACTATAAAAAGCGATTGTAATCATACATAAATCACATTTACAACACAGATCAGTGGAGACAGTTTATTATTATTACTATTTAGTTTTTCTTTAGTTGTTTTTCCGTTATATTGGAGTATGACAGGTGAGGCTCTGCCTCCCCTGACTGCACGTCGCTGGCATTCTCCTACTGTAAACCTTTCCTTGGGATATGTTATGAATTGTAAGGTGTCCTTGGGTGCTTTGAAAGGCGCCCCTAAATAGAATGAATTATCATTATTATTATTATTATTATCTGAAACGATGTAATAACTTTTAAAACTTGTTCCAGTCACTTGCCCCATGCATTCAGCAGCAGCAGGCCATTCACTTTGATTTGATCCCGTTATAAATGTCATTTCGACAATAAAGAAATGCTACATCAACGTTATCTTGCACATTTTATCTAACCATCTCCGTTTCTAACTTTCAATATATTTTAAAAGAGATCTCTCGCTCTCATCTGCGTGCGGGGGCGGGGCCTCACAGACACGCTGCATCTCTCTCTCGTTCTGCCGGTAATGAATATTACATTTTGTGAGGAAACTTTTCCACCAATAATTCCAATAAGTATTCCAAAATGTATTCACTTCAGGTTTACGAAAGTAACTGTAATCAGATTACTAGTTTTTCAAATGTAACGCCAGCTGAATACAGTTAGCCTACTTGATTTTTGTATTCTGATTACATAACGCCGTTAAACATATTCCGTTACAACCCAACCCTGCTTCTAGGCTACTGTCCCGCAGCTCCTGCCTCTCTGTTGGACTCTGTCGCAGCGGGGCTGCTGCTGTGGTGCGGAGCGCACAAAGCAGACTCTTGAGTCTTCACAACGAAGGATCACTTCTTCTTCTTCAAGGAAGGGAAGGTTTCGCAGTACGCAGTCTACTGTCCCGCAGCTGCTGCCTCTCTGTTGGACTCCGGTACTGCACATTACTCACGAGTCGTAAAAAAAAAATGGGTGGGGGCGAACGCAGTAACCACTCCGCCAACGCCACAGTCACCCCCGTCGTGCGGGCCGGATGAGAATGTCTGGCGGGCCGGATGTGGCCCCCTGGGTCTCTTCCAACAGGGGGACACTCCAGAGTTTATAAACTGCAGAGCTCGCGGCATTCCTCTGTCCCAGATATGCCTCCTACACACGGTCATAATAAATCCACGAGCACCGTTATAACGCCTCGTGTGGACAGCATACACACACCTCTCATCCTCTGGGCGTGTACGCGCCTCATGATGAGAGACGGAGTGAAATGCAGTGTGTGGAAACTCCCTCGCAGCCCTTTTGCCTCACGGGCAGCGGCGGCGATGGCGTGGCTCGTCACCATGACGACCATTACGGCACATCACAGAGAAGCCACGGCTATGGAAGCAGCCTACCTCAATCGCCAGGGAGGAGTACGATCTGCGCAGCTTCTGAACGCAGCCAGGCGGCTGCTGTTCTGGGCACGCACACACGTTGCTCTCCATCAGAGCAATGTATACTCCCGGCGAAATTAACAGAGGGGCTCGCAGAACGCAGCAGCCGTTGTATGCGAGGAGTACGGAGACTCAGACCTGTGTCACGCACACTGGCGCCTCAGTGGGATTTGGCTTTGGTGTTACGTGCACTAAAGCAAAGCCCCATTTGAACCTGATCAGGTTCCCCTTAAACTGTGTTCAGCCAAAGTAGTACTGCTGTTGGCTCTATCAGAGAAAAGGGTGAGTGATTTGTCTGCTCTCTCTGTGGCGCCGTCAGCTCTCCGGATCCAAGGAGATGGCAGTTCAGCTGTTTTACGCCCTAACCCGGCTTCATGCCTAAGGTCATCACAACTCTTTTAGGTCAAGAGTGATCACCCTGGCTGGCTTATTCCCCCCTCCTTACAGGTCGGAGGAAGAAGCCACGTCTCATCTCCTCTGTCCTGTGCGCGCGCTGTCTTGCTATGTGGCGCGCACGGCGGTCTGGCGCCGTTCTCAGCGCCTGTTTGTGCACTATAGAGAGCGCTCGATCGGGCAACCTCTGTCTGCACAACGGCTGTCACACTGGCTGTGTGAGGCTGTGTCGCAGGCATATGTCTCAGCGGGGGTGGAGCCCCCGGAGAACATTAATGCGCACTCCACCAGAGGAATGTCCTCCTCCACGGCTTTGCACGGAGGAATGTCAGTGTAAGATATTTGCACGGCTGCATCTTGGTCTTCCCCCTGTTCATATATTCATTTTTATTTGAGAGATGTCTCCCTTTCCTCTCTGACACACCCTGTACTGGGTGTCCTGTCGGAGTGAGTGACGTCAGGGACCCAGTGGTGCGCCTCTCTCCTGCCTCTCGGCACACAGAGAGCGGCCCCTTTTCCCCTCGTATGAGAGGGATGTTCCCTTTACTCTGACACACTTCGTACGGAGTGCCTGATCAGAGTGAGTGACGTCAGGGATCCAGCTGGGCGCTCTCCTACCTGTCTAACACAGAGAGACAGCGGCTGTTCCCCCTCTATGATCGCAGGACAAGGTGGGACCTTCATCTCTACTTTCTCACAGCGGCCGGTATGTATTGTTCCCAGCCTTCACCCCGTCGGGAAGATAGGCATGTTTTGCTATGTTCCAGGGACGGTGATGCGCCATTACGCATGGCACAACAGGCAGGGGGTGTTATTGAGCAGGTGTGTCTGTGCTTCTAGTGCCGGGCGGACCCAGTGGGGCGCAGACTACATCATGCTTCGCCCTTAACCCAATAGCGATAGCCTTAGAGGGCGAAGCCATATACGAAATAGAACTGAGGTTACCTACTGTAACCCAGCTTCTATGAGTAAATGGCGCAGCCCTCTAAGTGCTGGGCCCCATTGGCTCTACGAATAGCTGAAGAAAAGTTATATTGTATGGGAGCAGATTGCCGGGCTCCCTTCCTATTTATACCGGAAGGAGGGCCGAGGGTGGGGCCCACCTGGCGGGTGGGCGTGGACTACAAGTGTTTCAGTGCTGCGCGGGGGCGCAGGGGGATAACCCAATAGCGATAGCCTGAGAGGGCTACGCCATTTACTCATAGAAGCTGGGTTACAGTAGGTAACCCCAGTTGTTTACAGTGAGCTCATTGTGGTGTTGTTGTTTACAGTGAGCTCATTGTGGTGTTGTTGTTTACAGTGAGCTCATTGTGGTGTTGTTGTTTACAGTGAGCTCATTGTGGTGTTGTTGTTTACAGTGAGCTCATTGTGGTGTTGTTGTTTACAGTGAGCTCATTGTGGTGTTGTTGTTTACAGTGAGCTCATTGTGGTGTTGTTTACAGTGAGCTCATTGTGGTGTTGTTGTTTCCAGTGAGCTCATTGTGGTGTTGTTGTTTACAGTGAGCTCATTGTGGTGTTGTTGTTTACAGTGAGCTCATTGTGGTGAATCTCCATTAACAGGAAAACTGCAAATATCGGCTTTTAGAATCTGTCTAGACTAAAAGGAAATAACATGAAACCGTTGCCTTGTGATGAAACAGAAAGGTCCGGCAGTCATTTCCTTATGAGATATTAAGCCATTATTTGGGGAAACCAAGTCATTATTTTTTAGATACTAAGTCCTTATTATAAGATATTAAGTGATTATTATGAGATACTAAGTCATTATTTTGAGATATTTACTTTGAGATGCTACAGTTAGTCATTATTTTGGCCTATATAATCCTGACATTTCATGACTAGACAAATTCAACGTTTGAACAATCAGTGTGTGTGTGTGTGTGTGTGTGTGTGTGTGTGTGTGTGTGTGTGTGTGTGTGTGTGTGTGTGTGTGTGTGTGTGTGTGTTAACTTCTGCATTTTTATTTAAATGAAGCTCTTCTGAGAATAAGGGAAGATGCCGCCGTGTGAAATCTTGTATATTTGACGTGTCATTCTCTCAGAAAACAAACAGCGTTACAGTCATGAAGTTTAAGAGCATCCACTCTGAGTTTAAAAGCTTACAAAAGCTCTCACACACAATTAATCCAATTCACAAAGTTGGGGTGGTTGCAGAAGGATTTTCAATGACACAAAAACACAAATAAATAAATAAAAAAGCGTCTAAATTAGGATTTCTGTCCATCGGTCTCCTCTCATGATGTCGCGCTGCAGGGCGACAAGCAAACCGATCCTCGGGGAAGGTGAACCACAAACACATTTCTTATTGACATTATTCCATCTCTATGTTGAGACAGACTGCCCCAGAAATACATATATAATAATAATAATAATAATAATAATGCCCCCAGAGGACACCATTTAGAGAAACTAATTCCTTATTTTGAGTCATTAAGACCTTTTTTTGAGATATTAAGTCATTATTTTGAGATATTAAGTCATTATTTGAGATATTAAGTAATTATTTGAGATATTGAGTCATTATATTGAGATATTAAGTCATTATTTTGAGATATTAAGTCATTATATTGAGATATTAAGTCATTATTTGAGATATTAAGTCATTATTTGAGATATTAAGTCATTATTTGAGATATTAAGTCATTATTTTGAGATATTAAGTCATTATTTGAGATATTAAGTCATTATTTGAGATATTAAGTCATTATTTTGAGATATTAAGTCATTATTTGAGATATTAAGTCATTATTTTGAGATATTAAGTCATTATTTTGAGATATTAAGTCATTATTTTGAGATATTAAGTAATTATTTTGAGATATTAAGTCATTATTTTGAGATATTAAGTCATTATTTGAGATATTAAGTCATTATTTTGAGATATTAAGTCATTATTTGAGATATTAAGTCATTATTTGAGATATTAAGTCATTATTTTGAGATATTAAGTCATTATTTTGAGATATTAAGTCATTATTTGAGATATTAAGTCATTATTTTGAGATATTAAGTCATTATTTGAGATATTATGTCATTATTTGAGATATTAAGTCATTATTTTGATATATTAAGTCATTATTTGAGATATTAAGTCCTTATTTTGAGATATAAAGTAATTATTTTGAGATATTGAGTAATTATTTTGAGATATTAAGTAATTATTTTGAGATATTGAGTAATTATTTTGAGATATTAAGTCATTATTTTGAGATATTAATTCATTATTTGAGATATTAAGTCATTATTTTGAGATATTAAGTCATTATTTTGAGATATTAAGTCATTATTTGAGATATTAAGTCCTTATTTTGAGATATTGAGTAATTATTTTGAGATATTAAGTAATTATTTTGAGATATTGAGTAATTATTTTGAGATATTAAGTCATTATTTTGAGATATTAATTCATTATTTGAGATATTAAGTCATTATTTTGAGATATTAAGTCATTATTTAGAGATATTAAGTCATTATATTGAGATACTAAGTCATTATTTGAGATATTAAGTCATTATTTCAGATATTAAGTCCTTATTTCAGATATTAAGTAATTATTTTGAGATATTGAGTAATTATTTTGAGATATTGAGTAATTATTTTGAGATATTAAGTCATTATTTTGAGATATTAATTCATTATTTGAGATATTAAGTCATTATTTTGAGATATTAAGTCATTATTTGAGATATTAAGTCATTATATTGAGATACTAAGTCATTATTTGAGATATTAAGTCATTATTTCAGATATTAAGTCCTTATTTCAAGATACTAGGTAATGATTTTAAGTTAATACGTCATTATTTGGAGATTTAAAGTCCTTATTTTTGAGATGCGTTATTATTTTAAGATTCATTACTTAGTCATTATCATGCAATATTAAGCCATTGAGGTGTTTCCATTGAATGAAGTATTCTTCCACCTCTGATTGTTATGCTGCACCACATTTCCCCGTGTGATTGAAAAGCCATTCTCCTGTACTTTATGACAGGATTTATGGGATCTCCCATCACACAAAGCATCTCTTCCCGTTATTGATCAGACAGTAGCAGTCGATCATCAGGATTCCCTCTCCTGAGTCCTGACTCCACAGAATAGAGAGGAGACTTTCTCCTTCAGAGCTGATGCTGCATTATTATTATAGTCATTATTTTGAGATACTAAGTCATTATTTGAGATATTAAGTCATTATTTGAGATACTAAGTCATTATTTGAGATACTAAGTCATTATTTTGAGATACTAAGTCATTATTTGAGATATTAAGTCATTATTTGAGATATTAAGTCATTATTTGAGATACTAAGTGATTATTTTGAGATATTAAGTCATTATTTGAGATATTAAGTCCTTTAAACATAACTAAGTCATTATTTCAGATATTAAGTCATTACTTCAGATATTAAGTCATTATTTGAGATACTAAGTGATTATTTTGAGATATTAAGTCATTATTTGAGATATTAAGTCATTATTTGAGATACTAAGTAATTATTTGAGATACTAAGTCATTATTTGAGATACTAAGTAATTATTTGAGATACTAAGTCATTATTTGAGATACTAAGTCATTATTTTGAGATACTAAGTCATTATTTGAGATACTAAGTCATTATTTGAGATATTAAAGGGGGGGTAGGTAAGTTTGAGAAACCGGCTCAAGATACACTTTTTGTTATATTATAGCAATGAATATCTGAAGTGCTTTGACAAAAAATACATAAAAAAACGTCATCTGTGGAAGCTGTGGCGCTGTAAAAAGTACGACCAATCCGTTTAGCCGGGCCGGCTAAACGGATTGGATTGCCGCCCTGTCTGTCAGCCTTCCATCTCGTGCACGCACAAATGTATCTCGTGCCCTCATTGGGCGTGCCGTCATTGGGCGTGCATTGCAGCAGTACTTCAATGACTCGCCAGCAACAGGCGGCCACTTTCACCATGGCAGAGTTAGGTTCAACATCGTCTACTGGTGGCAAAAGAAATAATGTAACGGAGCAAATTATGAACAAAAACAAAGTGGAAACTAGGAGAATTCAAACCAGAGTCAATATCGGAGTTGCTTTTCAACAATGGCGACTACTGATGGAACTCACCTATGGGGGTTATTCCCTATCTTTATTCAAGAGCGTGGTATTTAAATTTGAGAGCATACTTTATGTATTTATTTCCCTCAAACCCTGTCCTCACACTCAAACAGTGCCTGCTTGCACTTTGCTCTGCTTCTGCTCAAACTGTACGCTTGCACTCAGATATATTGCTGCTTACAGATTTGTTCTGCTCTCAGATTTATTCTGTGCGCGCTCGAAACTTTTGTGCAACAATCCTGTCAAAATCCCTCAACCAATAGGAGGCCAGGTGTCCTTGCGGGTGCGTTCGCTTTACTTATTACAGCGTCCCGTAAGGGTGGTTACTCTTTGGTTTGTCTTTGGTGCGATGACAGGGTTTGAGTGAAGGAAATCAATAAAGTATGCTCTCAAATGTAAATACCACGCTCTTGAATAAAGATAGGGAATAACCCCCATACACACCGAGTTGAAATCTGACGCCGTGGTCGCTCTTTTTCTCTTGGACAGGTAATTATCTGTTTTGTATGGTTTACAATTCCCCTGAACTATATAGCCAACCTAAGTCATGTGCGCGTTCATGTGTGTTGGAGGAGGTGCTCTGTAAGGAAGTCTGAAGGAAGGGGCGGATTCTTTTCGGCTGTGTACTTTCAAATTTTAGTGCACTCGAGCCGGTTTCTGAAACTTACCTACCCCACCTTTAAGTCCTTTAAACATAACCAAGTCATTATTTCAGATATTAAGTCATTATTTCAGATATTAAGTCATTATTTGAGATATTAAGTCATTATTTGAGATATTAAGTCCTTTAAACATAACTAAGTAATTATTTAGAGATATTAAGTCATTATTTCAGATATTAAGTGATTATTTTGAGATATTAAGTCATTATTTGAGATACTAAGTGATTATTTTGAGATATTAAGTAATTATTTAGAGATATTAAGACCATTTTTTGAGATACTAAATCATTATTTAAGATACTAAGTCATTATTATGAGATACTAAGTCATTATTATGAGATACTAAGTCATTATTTGAGATACTAAGTCATTATTTTAAGATACTAAGTCATTATTTGAGATACTAAGTGATTATTTTGAGATATTAAGTCATTATTTGAGATACTAAGTGATTATTTTGAGATACTAAGTCATTATTATGAGATACTAAGTCATTATTTGAGATACTAAGTCATTATTTGAGATATTAAGTAATTATTTGAGATACTAAGTGATTATTTTGAGATATTAAGTCATTATTTGAGATACTAAGTGATTATTTTGAGATACTAAATCATTATTTAAGATACTAAGTCATTATTAGGACATACTAAGTCATTATTATGAGATACTAAGTCGTTAATATGAGATATTAAGTCATTATTATGAGATACTAAGTCGTTATTATGAGATACTAAGTCGTTATTTTGAAATACTAAGTCATTATTATGAGATACTAAGTCGTTAATATGAGATACTAAGTCATTATTTTGAGATACTAAGTCATTATTATGAGATACTAAGTCGTTAATATGAGATACTAAGTCATTATTTTGAGATACTAAGTCATTATTATGAGATACTAAGTCGTTAATATGAGATACTAAGTCATTATTTTGAAATACTAAGTCATTATTATGAGATACTAAGTCGTTAATATGAGATACTAAGTCATTATTTTGAGATACTAAGTCATTATTTTGAGATACTAAGTCATTATTATGAGATACTAAGTCGTTAATATGAGATACTAAGTCATTATTTTGAGATACTAAGTCATTATTATGAGATACTAAGTCGTTAATATGAGATACTAAGTCATTATTTTGAGATACTAAGTCATTATTATGAGATACTTAGTCGTTAATATGAGATAGTGTTTCTCAATGTCGAGGAAGGCTGCTCCAGAGCCACTATTTCAAGCATACTACGTCATCGAGTCCCGCCGAAGGACTGTTCCAATGTCCAGCATACTTGGAATTCAACCGAGGGCGGCGTACTTCGTAGCGAGTAATTTGTTGCGATCTTAAAATCCCCACAATGCTTTGCGCACGGACCAATTTCCAAATATTTGGCGGAAATGGCGCTCCATTTAAGGCGGGGCCTCGCATAGGACGCACACCTGTTAGCCTGTTCCACCATTCTTCGTTTTCCGAGGCTAGGAAGGATTCTTGTCTCGCTTCTGAAGCAAGTGACTCGGAAGACATGTGCTACCAAGCAAGCGTCCTCGACATTGAGAAACACCCACCAAGTCATTATTTGGGATATTAAGGCATTATTTTAAGATATTAAGGTATTATTTTGAGACAGTCATAATTTTGAGATATTAAGTCATTAATATACAATTTTAAGTAATTATCTCAAGATATTAGTCATTATGATGCAATACTAAGTCATTGATTATACCTTTAATACGTTTTTTTCTACTTTTACTTGAGCGAAGTATTCTTCCACCTCTGATGCTTTCCCCGTGTGATTTGAAAGCCATTCTCATGTCCTCTCTGACAGTAGTATGTGCTCTCCTGAGTCCTGACTCCACAGAACAGAGAGGAGAGTTTCTCCATTAGAGCCGATGCTGCGTGGGCAAAAAGCACCCGGTCATTTACCTCTGGAGACATTCCTCTCAGACAGCTCTTCAACATGACTGATGCCGTCTGCATCCAATTCATCAGCGCAGGACAATTAACAAGCGCTCTCAATGTGCATGAATCAAACGCTCTTGTCTCATTAAAGCGAGAGGCGATAACTCAGTGAAGTGATATGTGGATCGCCTCACCTCTCCGTGTCGATGCCTGGCCAAGCGGCCGTCTGCATTGAACTCCCTCAGGACGTCTTTCACCTTCAGACGGCAATCTGGGCAGCAGAGACACACACAGAGTATATGGACACACTGCAGAGATACAGTACACACATCCTTTACTCAAGTAGAAGTACACACATCCTTTACTCAAGTAGAAGTACACACATCCTTTACTCAAGTAGAAGTACACACATCCTTTACTCAAGTAGAAGTACACACATCCTTTACTCAAGTAGAAGTACACATACTCGTGTTTAAAAATACTCTGGTGAAAGTAGAAGTACTGACTAAACTTCTTTACTCAGGTAAAAGTAAAGAGGCTTTGAAATGTCCTTCAGTAAAAGTACCCATAACTAGCAGCTGTTTTAAAGAGTACCTGACCTCCCTTTATATTAATAGAACAATAATGTCATTGTTAGCTAATGAATGTTTCCATGCTGAACAACGGCAACGTTTCCATTGGTCCCTCTTCTTTAGAGAAGAGCAGGAAATGATGGATACACCGATCGTGTTCAAATCAATAGGCACGCAATGACTACAGTGGAACTTTCTACTGCAACACTCCCCACACACACACACACACACACACACACACACACACACACACACACACACACACACACACACACACACACACACACACACACACACACACACACACACACACACACACACACACACACACACACACACACACACACACACACACACACACACACACACACACACACACACACACACACACACACACACACACACACACACACACACACACACACACACACACACACACACACACACACACACACACACAGTGTACCTTCGACGGTTACAATGAAGGCTCAATAATCAGCTCACGGCATATAGGTGTAAGCTGGGGTAAAGTACTATTTTTTTGAGTGGGGAGTGGACCTAACCTCCTCTAGGGGGGTCCTCACCTCCTCTAGATCCTCACCTCCTCTAGGGGGGTCCGGGGAGATGCTCCCCCGGAAAGATTTGTTTTTTAAACATTGAAGTTGAAAGCATCAATCTGGTGCACTTTGAGAGCAACATTGAGAGATCTATGGATACATCTCTCAGCACGATATGAAACAGAACTGGAAACAGATTTTCTTTTTCTTTATGGATATTTTACAAATCACTCCCCTTTCAAACTGTATTCTTTTTATGTCATATAGTATTTCATACCCGTTTATTCTCTTATTTTTTATAACTATAATGATCATATAAACGTGTGCCTCAGAAATAATTGTTTACATTAATCGTGACCAAAACGTTTGAGACCCGGCCACGAGCTCGCTAGCACCAGAAGCTAATTGAAATCAGGCTTTGTAATTATTTGAGTGACCGAGATCATGCAAGTGTATTTCAAGTGTACTATGTATTAATTTATTGAGCTACTTAAATCAGGTTTTAAAATGGTTTGACTGATGGAGATCATGCAATGTTATTATGTGTTTATTGATTGTTATGAACCTGTCTGAGGACCACAGATGGACATGAGCTATTAGCTATAATCTGGCATCTCTTCTCTTTGCTGAGATTAATGTTTTTGTATGCATGGTCCTTCTATAAATAAATAAACAACAACGATCTCCGGTACCGGTGCGCTCTCTCTCTCTCGTTCGCGCACACACACAACATGGCTCGTTCCACACACACACAGAGCCGAGCTGGAATGAAACACAGAGACGTAATAATACTGTATCATATTATTTTCGAATCAATACTTTTTCAAATTATGAATTTTTTTCTTCTTTTTTTTTTCCAAAACCATTTTTCCTCCTGGTCTCTCCCCCTGTCGGGCCTCTGCGCGCCCCACTTTGAGGAACACTGCATCAAACCAAAGTAAAGCGTTGTTATTCATATTTATAAGCTGATAGTTTAATAGAAATGTTTATTCTTAAGGGTTAGATAGACATTATATATACATCTAGCCTAGCTCTTGTAACATGTCCCGCATTGTCCCGCACAAACGTCCTCTTTGTCCACATGCTGCTTGTTGGCACCAGCCTATTTGAGAGTAATGGATTACTTGTAACGGGTGATCAGGATACAACACATCCCTCACAGTTACATTAAAAAGAACTGGCAGATAGTGTTTGTTGTAAAGTACCAGATGTTCTCTCTTCTCTGTCAGCTGTTCTGTTCTCTAATACTTTCAGTGTGAATCTAAACGCCTACTGCCTGAATCTTCTTCATGGTTTTCACTTTCTTTGCTTCATTTGTTCTGTTTTTAATTCAGCAGGTGAACCGATATGTTCATCATAGAGAAGTGTGTGAGCTTCACTGTGTGTGTGAGCAGCGTTTAGTTTATGCAGCTCTTTTTGGGTATTTAAAATATAGAAACGACATAATCTAATCCACACTTTACTCTTTGCTACCCTGCTTCTGTTCACACTCATCAGATTGGAGTAGATATTGTAAGAAATTAAAATCAATGTTTAATGACGTATTTAAGTTTAAGCTTAAAACTCTTTTATTCTGAAAACATTTCCGGTTAGCATTCGTCTGTGGCTAACGTTGTTGCTAACGTTTATTTTGAAAAGCTTTACCGGAAGATGTCTCCGGATATCAACAGTGACGTTAGCTTCCGGTATTACGTTAACGATTACAGCCGTTAAAATGCATTAAATAAAAAGTCATGAATGAGTCCATGAGGAGAAAAGGCGTGTGGAGTTACGCAAGAAATACACAACGTCTAAATCCTCTGTTATGCGCGATATCGGACATTGGAGAAAGGAGGGCGGAACCCCACGTCACAGCCCCCAGAGAGGAGGAGCGAAGGGGAGATGCAAGCAGGAAGAACCAACGAGTCTCGGGCCGTTTCTCAATCGCGAGTACGCTTGCTTGGTAGCACATGTCTTCCGAGTCACTTGCTTCAGAAGCTAGGCAAGAATCCTTCCTGGCATTCGGAAAACGAAGAGTGGAACAGGCGAGCAAGTGTGCAGGTGTGCGTCATATGAGAGGCCCCGCCTTACATTTTCCACCACAGATTTGGGGAAATTGGTCCGTGCGCAAAGCATTGTGGGGATTTGAAGGACGCGAAGTCTACCCATGTGCAGCCTCGAAATTTCCACCAAACCAAGGACGCGGCCTCGGTGGAATTCCAAGTATACTGGAGATTGGAACAGTCCTTCGGCGGCACTCGATGACGTAGCATCCTTGAAATATTGGCTTGGAAGCCAGTGTCCCCGAGATTGAGGAACGGCCTCGGTCTCTTTCCACGGCCGCCAGCTGCGAGACAACATCTGCTTTTGTCTCCCCGCTACCTTCCGTTTGTTTCATTACCGCGCTACTAAATTAAAGTAACCAATTTGACCCTTTTCAGAGACTCCATTTGTCTCCTTATTTTAAGCTTCTCTCCTGGACGCGAGAACAACGAATACATCTAACGATATTATAATTAACACATTCATTTACTGAATCCAGTTCAAAATCAAATCGAATCATGAGATACAAAAAAATCATAAAAAACACCCGTTTTCCATCACTGTATCTAATATCTCTCAGTATCCTCAAATAATGGCTCAGTTTCCCAAGAAAATGACAAAATCATGACTTTCCCTAACAGGTTATGAGACTTATAACTTAATAAGATCACGATTTAAGAGACGCTGGATTATTATGTGTATTACGAGCATGATTAAAAACTTCACTTCCACCCGTTCATCACGACATCCCCAACATGTCTGACTCCACCATGATTCATCTGGAGGGAAAACCAAAGCTCTATCTGCACACACAACCTGAATGTGGCAGCAACCTCGTGCAGAGATGAGACACCATGAGTGTGTGTGTGTGTGTGTGTGTGTGTGTGTGTGTGTGTGTGTGTGTGTGTGTGTGTGTGTGTGTGTGTGTGTGTGTGTGTGTGTGTGTGTGTGTGTGGGTGGAAGTGGAGAGAAAGCTGTGTCTGTACTCACACTCGATGTAGTGCTGGAGCTGGATGAAGTCGACGGGGTTCAGTTCCTTCACCTCTGGGTGTGTGGGGGAGGACATGCTGCCGAAGCGAAAGAAAAGAGGAGGTGGGTGAGTAACAGGGCGCTTTGTGAAACATAAAAGCACGACTGCGAGCAAAAGATAGCATCTCCCATCTCGCTGTGTGAAGAAAAACCCTCTGAAGTGTGGAGTGAACACATCGAAACACAGAGAGACGAGAGGAAACAGAACAGAGCAGCAGAGAAGCAAACATTCATTCAGGAGAACATGAGGCATGGTTATCAGAGGTGAACCGTCAGGGCCTTCAGAGGACACCCTGGAACACTAAACACAAACAAAACAATCTAATGATATGAACATCATTTTATAAAATGTAAATAAAATGAATAAATGAGAATGGTATCTGTGTTGTTGATGTGAAATATCACAGTGTTACGTTGATGTGTTTGTCCTTCTCGGACCATGCTCTACGCATTTCAGTCGTTTTCTGTAAAATGCAACCAATCAGATCTTCTTCTGGGTCTCTGGGTAGAATATCCTTCAACCAGGTATTCTACATCCTTGGTAGAATGCCCTGTTACACTGAATGAGAGCGGACGTTTGGACTGACAGTTTGATCAACCAATCAGATATTGATGCATACTGATATACACCTGAACATCATCAGAGAGGACTCTTTAAAGTAGAGACACTACATACTGATATACACCTGAACATCAGCAGGAGAGGACTCTTTAAAGTAGAGACACTACATACTGATATACACCTGAACATCAGCAGGAGAGGACTCTTTAAAGTAGAGACACTACATACTGATATACACCTGAACATCAGCGGGAGAGGACTCTTTAAAGTAGAGACACTACATACTGATATACACCTGAACATCAGCAGGAGAGGACTCTTTAAAGTAGAGACACTACATACTGATATACACCTGAACATCAGCAGGAGAGGACTCTTTAAAGTAGAGACACTACATACTGATATACACCTGAACATGAGCAGGAGAGGACTCTTTAAAGTAGAGACACTACATACTGATATACACCTGAACATGAGCAGGAGAGGACTCTTTAAAGTAGAGACACTACATACTGATATACACCTGAACATCAGCAGGAGAGGACTCTTTAAAGTAGAGACACTACATACTGATATACACCTGAACATCAGCAGGAGAGGACTCTTTAAAGTAGAGACACTACATACTGATATACACCTGAACATCATCAGAGAGGACTCTTTAAAGTAGAGACACTACATACTGATATACACCTGAACATCAGCAGGAGAGGACTCTTTAAAGTAGAGACACTACATACTGATATACACCTGAACATGAGCAGGAGAGGACTCTTTAAAGTAGAGACGCTACATACTGATATACACCTGAACATGAGCAGGAGAGGACTCTTTAAAGTAGAGACACTACATACTGATATACACCTGAACATCAGCAGGAGAGGACTCTTTAAAGTAGAGACACTACATACTGATATACACCTGAACATCAGCAGGAGAGGACTCTTTAAAGTAGAGACACTACATACTGATAAACACCTGAACATCAGCAGGAGAGGACTCTTTAAAGTAGAGACACTACATACTGATATACACCTGAACATCAGCAGGAGAGGACTCTTTAAAGTAGAGACACTACATACTGATATACACCTGAACATCAGCAGGAGAGGACTCTTTAAAGTAGAGACACTACATACTGATTATACACCTGAACATCAGCAGGAGAGGACTCTTTAAAGTAGAGACACTACATACTGATATACACCTGAACATCAGCAGGAGAGGACTCTTTAAAGTAGAGACACTACATACTGATATACACCTGAACATCAGCAGGAGAGGACTCTTTAAAGTAGAGACACTACATACTGATATACACCTGAACATCAGCAGGAGAGGACTCTTTAAAGTAGAGACACTACATACTGATATACACCTGAACATCAGCAGGAGAGGACTCTTTAAAGTAGAGACACTACATACTGATATACACCTGAACATCAGCAGGAGAGGACTCTTTAAAGTAGAGACACTACATACTGATATACACCTGAACATCAGCAGGAGAGGACTCTTTAAAGTAGAGACACTACATACTGATATACACCTGAACATCAGCAGGAGAGGACTCTTTAAAGTAGAGACACTACATACTGATATACACCTGAAGATCAGCAGGAGAGGACTCTTTAAAGTAGAGACACTACATACTGATAAACACCTGCACATCAGCAGGAGAGGACTCTTTAAAGTAGAGACACTACATACTGATATACACCTGAACATCAGCAGGAGAGGACTCTTTAAAGTAGAGACACTACATACTGATATACACCTGAACATCAGCAGGAGAGGACTCTTTAAAGTAGAGACACTACATACTGATATACACCTGAACATCAGCAGGAGAGGACTCTTTAAAGTAGAGACAGGGTGCATTTTACTGCTTATTAACTCAGAACCTTATCTATAAATGTAACAATGTGTATTTTAACTTTTAGAATATCACATTGTATCACAAATATTTCCTGATACTTCTAAGAACAACGAGCAGCGAACAGAAAAGCTTGTTTGTGTTTATTCCGTTGTGTTTGTGTGTTTTTCTGTGTGTTCACAGCGCAGCCTGCAAAGGTCACATTTCCTGCTGGCGACCTAATTGCTTTACATATTGATTATCAACTGCATTAGGCATGATATACTTTTCTCATCGATCTATCGCTGCGTTTCTTTTTGCAACGTTTTACCGGCATGCATCTAAACAGGAGGCAACTTTTCCATTAACTCTTTCCTTACTGATGAATGCATTGTATTCATCGGGGGGTCTCCTTCCTGTTTGCTTCTGATGGATGCGTACATGTGCTGGGAACAGGTTTATCCACAACCTGCAGGACTGGTTTTCAGAGCACCAACACGCTGCTTTTTCTGTCACATTCAAATGTTACTTTTGCTTTCGGGCTGCTCTGACATTTAGGTCTGCTGCTTGTGTCGCAGGGGAAGTCCCTTCACAACACACTTTGTGTTCTTCGACCGCTCTGCAGGAATTATTGCTTATTTCAACACTTCATTGCACATTGTTGTCCTTCACTAAACCAATATTATGTGATTTGGTTTCTGATTCAGATGCACGCCTAATGGGTGCAGATAAGCCCCGGAGTTTAAGAAGCAAGGGCTCATTTAGCCTGGCATACTTTGGACCAGACTTTTGGCCCAGTTTAGTGGATAGTAACTTGAGAGATTTGAAATAAATGCAGCATAAAGACAGTTATTAGAGCTTATGATTGATAGATCGACAGAAACATAAATGCAACCTATTTTGATTAATTGTTAATAGTTAATTAATGTTAATTTTTTTATTGCTGAAATGTCTCTAAAATAAGCTTTTCTTTGTTTCATATCGTATAATAAAGGGAACATCTGTGGGTTTTTCAGACAAAACAAGAAGAGATTTGCTGCTTTTCCTGTTTCATAATAAAGTGAGCATTTGAGTTGTTTGTGAAAACATTTAAAGACATTACTTTGCACTTCAGAAACTGACACTATTTTAACATTGTGCAAAACATTTATTTCTATAAAGCTATCCTGGAAGTTGCAGCTGCAGTTCAGAGCAGAAGAGTTTGTATATTAAAGGTGGACTAGGTCATTTTGGAGAAACCAGCTCGAGCGCGCTAGAATTTGAAAATACACAGGTCGTTTCTCAATCTCGAGGACACTAGCTTCCAAGCCAATATTTCAAGGATGCTACGTCATCGAGTGCCGCCAAAGGACTGTTCCAATCTCCAGCATACTTGGAATTCCACCGAGGCCGCGTCCTTGGTTTGGGGGAAATTTCGAGGCTGCACATGGGTAGACTACGCGTCCTTAAAATCCCCACAAAGCTTTGCGCATGGACCAATTTCCCCAAATCTGTGGCGGTAAATGTAAGGCGGGGCCTCTCATATGACGCACACTTGCTAGCCTGTTCCACTCTTCGTTTCCCGAATGCCAGGAAGGATTCTTGCCTAGCTTCTGAAGGAAGTGACTCGGAAGACATGTGCTACCAAGCAAGCATCCTCACGATTGAGAAACGGCCACAGCCGGAAAAAATATCCCACTTCTTCACAGAGCCCCTCCTCCAACACACACGAACGCGCACATGACCAATGAGGGCACGAGATAAGTTTGTGCCCAGATGGAGGGCTGACAGGCAGGTAGGCCATCCAGTTACTTTAGCCGGCTCAGATGATTGGTCGAGCTTTTTACAGACGGCTTCCACAGATGATATTTTTTTATGGATTTATTGTCAAAGCACTTCAGATATTCATTGCTATCAGGATGTTTAGAGCATTCCATGGAATATAACAACAAGTGTATCTCGAGCCGGTTTCTCAAACTTACCTACCCCACCTTTAATGCAATGAATTCAGAAGAAGAATAACTTTATTTAAAGTCAGATATTGATGCAAAGATTAGCAGGAAAGTAAAGGCAGTGCTCGTTCGTTTCATTTTGGGTAAAAAGTGTTTGTATTTTGCTGATAATAAGAGATGCATGTAAACAAGGAGCAGTCTTATGTTGATGCAAATACATGCTAACACAAACAAAACATTGAATTACTTTGTGTATTTCATCTTTAATTAAACAAAATCATTAATCTTCTAGAACATCATTTGCAGATGATTTGATGATGAGTATAATCATTTGTTTCCTGCCAGTGAATCTGTATTTCAGAGATGAAATAATTCAATCCACCGCAGTGATGCATAATGGTTGTGGCGAGCCGTGACAGCTTTTATAATGATTACGGTCACACAAAGAGAAACTGAATGTTTTCATGGGTTTTGTGCTCCTCTGTTTTCTGTTGCCGACGTGTTCCTCTTTCTCACACAGCCAGATGGGACACGTTATCTTTTGCTTGCAGTCGTGCTTTTATGTTTCACAAAGAAAGGAAATGGTTTTTTTAACACATAAAAGCTGTCGTACAGTAAAAGAGAATAGCTTTTGAATCACTCTGAACAAAGACGTTAAATATTTGTGTGCAGAATAATAAGAGTGAGTTGAAATCGAGTTGAAAGAATACACAATTAAAGAGTCCTCTCCTGCTGATGTTCAGGTGTATATCAGTATGTCTCTACTTTAAAGAGTCCTCTCCTGCTGATGTTCAGGTGTATATCAGTATGTCTCTACTTTAAAGAGTCCTCTCCTGCTGATGTTCAGGTGTATACCAGTATGTAGTGTCTCTACTTTAAAGAGTCCTCTCCTGCTGATGTTCAGGTGTATATCAGTATGTAGTGTCTCTACTTTAAAGAGTCCTCTCCTGCTGATGTTCAGGTGTATATCAGTATGTAGTGTCTCTACTTTAAAGAGTCCTCTCCTGCTGATGTTTAGGTGTATGTCAGTATGTAGTGTCTCTACTTTAAAGAGTCCTCTCCTGCTGATGTTCAGGTGTATATCAGTATGTAGTGTCTCTACTTTAAAGAGTCCTCTCCTGCTGATGTTCAGGTGTATATCAGTATGTAGTGTCTCTACTTTAAAGAGTCCTCTCCTGCTGATGTTCAGGTGTATATCAGTATGTAGTATCTCTACTTTAAAGAGTCCTCTCCTGCTGATGTTCAGGTGTATATCAGTATGTAGTGTCTCTACTTTAAAGAGCCCTCTCCTGCTGATGTTCAGGTGTATATCAGTATGTAGTGTCTCTACTTTAAAGAGTCCTCTCCTGCTGATGTTCAGGTGTATATCAGTATGTAGTATCTCTACTTTAAAGAGTCCTCTCCTGCTGATGTTCAGGTGTATATCAGTATGTAGTGTCTCTACTTTAAAGAGTCCTCTCCTGCTGATGTTCAGGTGTATATCAGTATGTAGTGTCTCTACTTTAAAGAGTCCTCTCCTGCTGATGTTCAGGTGTATATCAGTATGTAGTGTCTCTACTTTAAAGAGTCCTCTCCTGCTGATGTTCAGGTGTATATCAGTATGTAGTGTCTCTACTTTAAAGACTCCTCTCCTGCTGATGTTCAGGTGTATATCAGTATGTAGTGTCTCTACTTTAAAGAGTCCTCTCCTGCTGATGTTCAGGTGTATATCAGTATGTAGTGTCTCTACTTTAAAGAGTCCTCTCCTGCTGATGTTCAGGTGTATATCAGTATGTAGTGTCTCTACTTTAAAGAGTCCTCTCCTGCTGATGTTCAGGTGTATATCAGTATGTAGTGTCTCTACTTTAAAGAGTCCTCTCCTGCTGATGTTCAGGTGTATATCAGTATGTAGTGTCTCTACTTTAAAGAGTCCTCTCCTGCTGATGTTCAGGTGTATATCAGTATGTAGTGTCTCTACTTTAAAGAGTCCTCTCCTGCTGATGTTCAGGTGTATATCAGTATGTAGTGTCTCTACTTTAAAGAGTCCTCTCCTGCTGATGTTCAGGTGTATATCAGTATGTAGTGTCTCTACTTTAAAGAGTCCTCTCCTGCTGATGTTCAGGTGTATATCAGTATGTAGTGTCTCTCCTTTAAAGAGTCCTCTCATGCTGATGTTCAGGTGTATATCAGTATGTAGTGTATCTACTTTAAAGAGTCCTCTCCTGCTGATGTTCAGGTGTATATCAGTATGTAGTGTCTCTACTTTAAAGAGTCCTCTCCTGCTGATGTTCAGGTGTATATCAGTATGTAGTGTCTCTACTTTAAAGAGTCCTCTCCTGAAGATGATCAGGTGTATATCAGTATGTAGTGTCTCTACTTTAAAGAGTCCTCTCCTGCTGATGTTCAGGTGTATATCAGTATGTAGTGTCTCTACTTTAAAGAGTCCTCTCCTGCTGATGTTCAGGTGTATATCAGTATGTAGTGTCTCTACTTTAAAGAGTCCTCTCCTGCTGATGTTCAGGTGTATATCAGTATGTAGTGTCTCTACTTTAAAGAGTCCTATCCTGCTGATGTTCAGGTGTATATCAGTATGTAGTGTCTCTACTTTAAAGAGTGCTCTCCTGCTGATGTTCAGGTGTATATCAGTATGTAGTGTCTCTACTTTAAAGAGTCCTCTCCTGCTGATGTTCAGGTGTATATCAGTATGTAGTGTCTCTACTTTAAAGAGTGCTCTCCTGCTGATGTTCAGGTGTATATCAGTATGTAGTGTCTCTACTTTAAAGAGTCCTCTCCTGCTGATGTTCAGGTGTATATCAGCATGTAGTGTCTCTACTTTAAAGAGTGCTCTCCTGCTGATGTTCAGGTGTATATCAGTATGTAGTGTCTCTACTTTAAAGAGTCCTCTCCTGCTGATGTTCAGGTGTATATCAGTATGTAGTGTCTCTACTTTAAAGAGTCCTCTCCTGAAGATGATCAGGTGTATATCAGTATGTAGTGTCTCTACTTTAAAGAGTCCTCTCCTGCTGATGTTCAGGTGTATATCAGTATGTAGTGTCTCTACTTTAAAGAGTCCTCTCCTGCTGATGTTCAGGTGTATATCAGTATGTAGTGTCTCTACTTTAAAGAGTCCTCTCCTGAAGATGATCAGGTGTATATCAGTATGTAGTGTCTCTACTTTAAAGAGTCCTCTCCTGCTGATGTTCAGGTGTATATCAGTATGTAGTGTCTCTACTTTAAAGAGTCCTCTCCTGCTGATGTTCAGGTGTATATCAGTATGTAGTGTCTCTACTTTAAAGAGTCCTCTCCTGCTGATGTTCAGGTGTATATCAGTATGTAGTGTCTCTACTTTAAAGAGTCCTCTCCTGCTGATGTTCAGGTGTATATCAGTATGTAGTGTCTCTACTTTAAAGAGTGCTCTCCTGCTGATGTTCAGGTGTATATCAGTATGTAGTGTCTCTACTTTAAAGAGTCCTCTCCTGCTGATGTTCAGGTGTATATCAGTATGTAGTGTCTCTACTTTAAAGAGTGCTCTCCTGCTGATGTTCAGGTGTATATCAGTATGTAGTGTCTCTACTTTAAAGAGTGCTCTCCTGCTGATGTTCAGGTGTATATCAGCATGTAGTGTCTCTACTTTAAAGAGTGCTCTCCTGCTGATGTTCAGGTGTATATCAGTATGTAGTGTCTCTACTTTAAAGAGTCCTCTCCTGCTGATGTTCAGGTGTATATCAGCATGTAGTGTCTCTACTTTAAAGAGTGCTCTCCTGCTGATGTTCAGGTGTATATCAGTATGTAGTGTCTCTACTTTAAAGAGTCCTCTCCTGCTGATAGAGAGAGAAGAAGTGAAATCTGAAATAACACTCTGTGTCGTGTTTTTTGGACTGTGAAAGGATGTCTAAACTGAATCCCTTTAAAAAGTCACTGCTTAGCTTTTCTGCCTAAAAGACTCTCGATAAAAAAAACATCTGCTGCTGAAACTCTTTAATACAAAAATACACTCCTGGCTCATCAAACGGAAATATAAATAGACTGAAACTCACAACTCTTGTTTTAGATAAGTGTTGTTTACCAGAGGTTGAGTAATAACCCAATAGCAGACTTGAACCGGTCAAAATGAGCACCGTTTGTAGAGTTGTGTAGATACAGAGCATATATTGAATATTGCATTTTTCGTGAGAGATATTGTGAAAATAGAGTGAGTAGGTCTGGCCATGGTGGGGACACTTTTTTAAGATTTAAGAAAAAAATACTGCAGTAATCTCCCCCCGAAAAACAATATCTACAAACTCACCTCTTCAATCTGGCTTTTAATGTGTGATTGTTTTTGTATTATTTGACTTTAACTATATATGTATTTGTTGTTCCTTTCTTTTCTTTTCTTTTCACTATATCTGTAAAGCGTCTTTGAGCACCTGTAAAAGCGCTAACAAATTAAATCTATTATTATTATTATACACTTAGAGTACTTTTGTAGACAGCTAGTGCAGTAACTATGCTATGTTGCTGCTAAACGGGCCCAACAACTGCTTACCTGTTATCTTCTTATATTAAACGTGTTGCAGTTCCAAAGTGTGCACAGGCCTCCAGATTGTACATGTTCTCTTGTGTAAATAAACCTCTCTTCTCAAAGCATGTACAATTCTGTGTGCATGTTATTTTTAGAACATTTTAAACAAGTGATCCTAATGCAAAGTGGTAGGAGCATGTTCCCAGCGTCCCCAGTGTGAATGACGCCTATGGATATTTGTAAATAGATTAAGTCTGAATTCACTCAATTGCTTCTAAACTAATTATTCTGTTTATCATGTCTTATATATTTTTATTAGGGCTGTCAAACGATAAAAAAAATTAATCAGATTAATCACAGCTTAAAAATTAATTAATCATGATTAATCACCATTCGAACTATGTCCAAAATATGCCATTTATTTATGTATATTGTTGTGGGAATGGAAAGATAAATGAAAGAAGGCGGATATATCCATTTAACATACAGTATCTATGTTTATTATAAAAAAATTCTGCGTGTCAAAATGAAAGACAGCCCACACACCTATCAATCATCAAACCGTGGGGACTTAATTCATTACGTGTTGATTTCTATCAACGGGGGGGGGGCTAGTGGAGTACTTCGTGACCACAGAGTGCGAACGTTGTGATCAGCTGTTTTAGCGCAGTTCTCCAGTGAAGGGGGGGAAGTCTCCCTCCGCAGCCGGTTGGCGTAGTTTTGGCACAATTCCGTTGTACAGACCGACGTTAACAGCAGCCCTGTCTGTGCACACGGAGACCGACTCTGTCGTCCGGTGATCTAACCGCCTTTTGGAAAAGCTTCACAAGTACGTCGGTACGCAAATGCGCTTTGTGACACAAGTGACGGTACGCAAATGCGCTTTGTGACACAAGTGACGGTACGCATTTCAAATTACGCACATAACCTGCATACCAGTTATGTGCACCCTTGTAATACAGCAAAAGTATTCTCCGTCGGGACTTCCTGCAACAACACCGACATTATCAAAGATGTTCTATTGAGAAGACGATCACTACGTGACAAAAGTTTTCAAAACCGTTTCTGGTCTTCGGTATTTCCAGACAAGTGGCTTCTGAAATCAATCTGACTAACTGCTGGGTGCAATTTACTCCGCGCGAGTTGGGGGACTTTATTTAGCTTACTTTAACATCATTTTTCATGGTGGGGCTAAGCCATTTCTTGGTATGGGTGTAGCCTACCCCAGCCATACCCTGGCGCTGCCACTGGTGGCACGTATGGGACGGGCCATTCTGCACATGCGTTAAATGCGTTAAATATTTTAACGCAATTAATTCAAAAAATTAATTACCGCCGTTAACGCGATAATTTTAACAGCACTAATTTTTACTAATAGTATATATATGAGCATTTAGTGGTAAGGGTTAGATAAATTTCAGGGTGAGTTGGTGTTTTTTACAGAGTATTGTTTCTGTAAAATACATGAACTCTCTAATTTCAGACGTAGAGTATAAGATCGTATATTCTCCAGTTGAGTCTCTCTTAAGCTTCAGATAGCTTTATATTATTTCACACATCTCCATTCTGTCTGATTGTACCTGTATTTTTAACTGTTTGTGAATTAATTGCATTGTGTGTTACGTCATTAGCAGCATCATCATGTCTATTTTCTCTCCCTGAGTATAATCATTATGGTCAGCAATGTCTCAGAGTAATGTGATTCCTCACTTCCTGATTAGATAATGATTTCCATGCACGCTGCAGAGAGGGAATCAGAACAGGAAGAGGTTTCCCCGGCACTTACAGACGCAATGTCAACTCGGGGTGGAGATTAGAAAACGGCGTCTTAATGAGCTTTCCTGGCACAAGTATGAATATTTCAGGTGGTTTGAGGAATGTCTAAAGCTTGTTAAGACTTAATACCGAGCATGAGACCTGGCTCTTGGTGTCGGGTTGATGAGGGAGCTGTTTATGTTCCGGTACAGGAACATTTACTGTGTTGTTTATGCATTAGAGATTTAAGTGTCAAGCTAACAGGAGCCAGTGTGATTCGTCTTGCTGACAGACAGCTGAGGGGCAATTCTGTGTGTGCAAAATGTCCCTCCACATAATCAGTGCAGAATAAATGGTGCAGAACAGCAGCTCCAGCCGGCAGTGAGGATAAATCAAAAGGGGGGGTTTGGATGTTTGGAAGTGGGGTTGTATGAGGTACTTCTACAGTGAATGACTTACAGTGGCTGCAGTCTGTAGACACAGCAGGAAGCTAACATGTACTACAGTGGACAGGGGCGGAATTAACACAGTTCACTCAATGGATAAGTGCTCCACTATCCGCTAACAGCTAACAGTTAACAGCAAACAGCTAACAGCAAACAGCTAACAGTCAATAAGAGCAAACAGCCACCAGTTAACAGCTAACAGCAAAAAAGTTAACAACAAACAGTTAACAGCAAACAGTCAATCTAACAGTTAACAGCTACAAGCTAACAGCAAACAGCTAACAGTTAAAACAGTTAACAGCTAACCGCTTACAGCTAACTGCTAACAGCTAACAGCTACTGACAGCTAACAATAACTAGCTCTCCTCTGGCTGATTTCAACATAGCTTTAAAATATTTTTCTGTGCATCCTTTGTGTATAAAAGAAAAGTAGAATAACAAAATAAAGGTAGGCTATACATTGTCTTGTGAATTTTACTAATTTGGCGGCTGGCTAGTTAGCTAGCTACCCAGCTATTTTACTAATTTCCACCGTGCTAGATACTGATTCCAGAAAATGACTAGCAAACTTGTAAACAAGCTAGCCAATTATTTAATTTTATTTGTGGTAAATCACATTAACTAATTGAGTGGTAGCAAACATCCCAAAAAGGCTAGCTAGTTCACCAGTCAACAAAGCAGTGAATGAAAACGTTTTCTTACCAATTAATGAATACATAAATAGCACAGTTTCTGTGATGTAATTTGAATTGTGTTCACAACAGAAATGAACTATTTAAAGTTTATTTGAGGCTGTCTGACAATAAAATCCAGCATTCTCACGAAACACTTAATTCAACCGGAAATAGCAAGGCCATCTAAAAAAACTAATTTTAAATGGACCCTATTTTGAATATTTTCACCTCTATAACTTCCTGTTGGTAGATGCTGGTCTGACTCCATCCGTTAGTACGTTTCTGTTCTTGTGAGTTTGTCGTTTCAAAGGGTTAGTTTGAATACACATGGGTCACACCATAACACAAACTGAGTAAACAATCAACGCAATGGTAGATAAGCAACCCTTGTGTTCTGCAAGATAAAATCACTCTTTTTGTCAATGGAGTCTGGTGGCTATGAAGAGAGCATAGATAAAGGTCTGTCTGACAGACCGGTAAATATGGTTAACATATTATGAATATAGCCAGGGACTTTAATTGCCAACAACTATGCTTTAGTTGTTGTGCATCTGACAAAGTCTATGAATGTGCATGCTGGTACTCCTGTTGTTTCTAAAAACTGCATCTACTATAGAGGTTTAATCCACTTCCAAACATCCAAACCCTCCCGTTAAATGATAAAGTGTTCTCATACTGATATTCTGCACAAACTCTGCTGTTGTATTTGTTGTAAAGTGTCCTTATTGCAAAGTACTTTTACTGTTTGTACAGCACTTTGGCTCGACCAAAAATCGTTTTAAAAATGTGCTATATAAATAAAACTTGGTTTGATTTGAAAGTGGAACCTCACGTAACGACAGCTTGTGAAAGCACCGTCTACGCCTCCATAAACTCTAAAAAACATCTGACACTCGCCTACTTCTGAAATACTGAAGAGAAACTCCCTTTATAAACACCTCACGCAGTGAAACAACGCTTCAGTGGGCATTTTCCTTGTTTAATTATGACGTAAAACTGCCTCCAGCCATAAAGCACTCCCCTCATTTCAAGGTACTCAGAGATGACCTTTCTCCATGCAGGCTAATGTTTGTGCAAGCTGTCACACCGCCCACGCCTCCACTCACGGAAACCTTCTTTCATTGTAGAGAAAAGAAATACAGGAGAGACTAAGTTCTTTATGTAAGGGTACTTATGATTGGCATTATTTTACCTTATCTAGAGTTGTTGTATTGCTTGTTCTTAAAAAAAACGTTTTCTAAAAGAGGTTTTTTTTATTATGGGGGAAAATAGGTTTTGTCAAAGTTGCTAAAATAAAAGATAAAATATTATGAATAAGAGTATTTAAATAAACATAATAAATTCAAGAAAAGACACTACATACTGATATACACCTGCACATCAGCAGGAGAGGACTCTTTAAAGTAGAGACACTACATACTGATATACACCTGAACATCAGCAGGAGAGGACTCTTTAAAGTAGAGACACTACATACTGATATACACCTGCACATCAGCAGGAGAGGACTCTTTAAAGTAGAGACACTACATACTGATATACACCTGAACATCAGCAGGAGAGGACTCTTTAAAGTAGAGACACTACATACTGATATACACCTGAACATCAGCAGGAGAGGACTCTTTAAAGTAGAGACACTACATACTGATATACATCTGAACATCAGCAGGGAGGACTCTTTAAAGTAGAGACACTACATACTGATATACACCTGAACATCAGCAGGAGAGGACTCTATAAAGTAGAGACACTACATACTGATATACACCTGAACATCAGCAGGAGAGGACTCTTTAAAGTAGAGACACTACACACTGATATACACCTGAACATCAGCAGGAGAGGACTCTTTAAAGTAGAGACACTACATACTGATATACACCTGAACATCAGCAGGAGAGGACTCTATAAAGTAGAGACACTACATACTGATATACACCTGAACATCAGCAGGAGAGGACTCTTTAAAGTAGAGACACTACATACTGATATACACCTGAACATCAGCAGGAGAGGACTCTTTAAAGTACAGACACTACATACTGATATACACCTGAACATCAGCAGGAGAGGACTCTTTAAAGTAGAGACACTACATACTGATATACACCTGAACATCAGCAGGAGAGGACTCTTTAAAGTAGAGACACTACATACTGATATACACCTGAACATCAGCAGGAGAGGACTCTTTAAAGTACAGACACTACATACTGATATACACCTGAACATCAGCAGGAGAGGACTCTTTAAAGTAGAGACACTACATACTGATATACACCTGAACATCAGCAGGAGAGGACTCTTTAAAGTACAGACACTACATACTGATATACACCTGAACATCAGCAGGAGAGGACTCTTTAAAGTAGAGACACTACATACTGATATACACCTGAACATCAGCAGGAGAGGACTCTTTAAAGTAGAGACACTACATACTGATATACACCTGAACATCAGCAGGAGAGGACTCTTTAAAGTAGAGACACTACATACTGATATACACCTGAACATCAGCAGGAGAGGACTCTTTAAAGTACAGACACTACATACTGATATACACCTGAACATCAGCAGGAGAGGACTCTTTAAAGTAGAGACACTACATACTGATATACACCTGAACATCAGCAGGAGAGGACTCTTTAAAGTAGAGACACTACATACTGATATACACCTGAGCATCAGCAGGAGAGGACTCTTTAAAGTACAGACACTACATACTGATATACACCTGAACATCAGCAGGAGAGGACTCTTTAAAGTAGAGACTCTACATACTGATATACACCTGAACATCAGCAGGAGAGGACTCTTTAAAGTAGAGACACTACATACTGATATACACCTGAACATCAGCAGGAGAGGACTCTTTAAAGTAGAGACACTACATACTGATATACACCTGAACATCAGCAGGAGAGGACTCTTCAAAGTAGAGTATGCTTATGATTATAGAGGTCATATTGGGTGCTCTTCCCCTCAGTCTTGTTTCTAAGAAATCTGCTGCTTTGCACCGACAGTCTCTGTGGTTATAACAAACGTCAGAGTTTGTTCTAAAGCAGAGTCTGACGATGTGTTCCTCCTGAAATTGCATCAGCTCTGCAGACGGAGGACGGACATGCTTGTGTTGTTATGGAAAGAGTTTCCCTCCATCAGCTGGTGGGAGGAGGGAGGGGGGGGGTAGCAGAGTATCCCTCACCTCCTCCCCCGCTTCGACCTCCTCTGAAAGCATTCGGCACTGGGCTGTGACTCCCTGCAGGACCACGGGAAAACTCCCTTCCTATAAATGGTGTGCTTGCAGATGAGGTCACCGTGCACACAGACCTTTGCACAGCCGCGGGAGACATTTCTGCATCTCGAGCGGCAGAAACCACCACTTCCCCCTCAGAGTTAACATCGTCACTTCAGTTCATAACGCTGAGCTGTGAGCAGGGAAATGCGACTGCAGAAAACAGCCTGAAATACAGAGACTATGGGACTAACAGGTTTTATTAATTGATTAGCAACTAGTGATAATTTCAATATCTTAATCTGCAGTTTCTTTTCTAGATTCATTATGTAACCCATGTCAGACAATCCTCAACATACTGCATTTATGATGATTAGTAAACCCTAGTCAACTATTTTGATCATTTATCATATTAAGCTAATTGTATGAGAAGAAGAAGAATATTTTCTGACTCCAGAAATTAGAATATTTCTCTCAATCTGGAGATTTGCTGCTTTTCTCTGTTTGAAATCCAAATAAAGTGAATTTTTGGGGTTATTTACTGACAGTCCAGTCGTTTGTAGAAGCTAAAGTGTCATTAAATGCAGTTTTGGCCTTTTAAATATGGAGATTTACTGCTTTCTATCTTAATAAAAGTGACTATCTCTGGACATAGAAACACGGACTCTGAGTTCAACATTTTTCAATATGTTCTGACAGTTTAGATGAAACTGTCTTAGGTTAGATAACTAAAGGAAATACTGAGACAGTCGACGGGGCTTCCCCTTCTCCTCTGAATGCTAATGTCGTACGAAACATGCAAACTCTGCAGGACTTCTCCAAACACAGAGTGAATCAGACTGAAACACACAGAGGAAAACAAGAGAAGACTTTCACCAAGGCATGAATCACCGTTTCTTGGGAAATGTGGGCGAGGCACGCTGCATCATCGCGGAGTTCAGACCTGAGTTAGATAATCGCTGTGGAGGAGGAGAGAAAACCTGAGACACACACACACACCTGCACACACATCTGCACACACACACCTGCACACACACCTGCACACCCACACACCATGTATACATCACTTCAGGGGACATTACATTGACTTACATGCATTTCCTTGAGACTTATCCTAACCTTAACCATAACCAACACATGCCTAACCCTAACCAAGTCTTCACCCTAAAATTAATGATCCCCCTTATGGGGACCTCCAATTTGTCCCCATAAGGGAGGCGAGTCCCCACACGTGACTGTGTAAACAGATGTAGGTCCCCACAAGGATAGTAATGCTAGGACACACACACACACACACACACACACACACACACACACACACACACACACACACACACACACACACACACACACACACACACACACACACACACACACACACACACACACACACACACACACACACACACACACACACACACACACACACACACACACACACACACACACACACACACACACACACACACACACACACACACACACACACACACACACACACACACACACACACACACACACACACACACACACACACACACACACACACACACACACACACACACGAATGATCTGTGAAATATGAGTGTGTGACTTCATAGGAGAATGTAAGTGGTGTTAGAGCAACAGCACTTTCACACTGAGTTCACTTTTACACAATTGAAAAACACTCAATATGTTGCTTTGGCGATTTCCTATTATCTGCAACATGATGAATATCCGCACGGTCTAATTTAGAAAAATGATACAAGATTTTTTATTTATTTGTGCTTTTTGTTATGCAGTGTTTTGGGGATTATTTAAGGGAGTTATTGGAGGGAGTTGGACTGGAAGGGGAACGTTAGGTATTCACACTGAACAAAGAAAACAGCTGTAGGATCAAACATAAACCGTATGTTTGAACAGAGACATAATGATGACGTCTAGGCCCTGGGCTCAAGCTCTGTCTGGAGAGATCAAGTGAGAAATGGAGTCCTGAAAAAAGTCAGACTTCTCCAAATCAGACCTTTTCTGACTTTAAAGAGAAAAGTGTTCTGACTTTAATCTCAGAACAAAAGGAATGTTTTGTTCTGAGATTAAAGTCACTGAGAAAGAAAAGTTGTATTTCTTATCTGAAAATCTGAATTGTTACTTTCTAAAAACAACTATCGATCTCACTTGTTTTTTCACATGTGGCCCTAATCCTCTTTTGTGATTGTACCACTCCATCCATCACTTCACAATGTAGAAACATATTCTGATCTGTGCTGGAGGAGCTGTGGTCGCGTCCCTCATGTACTCTGGGACTTCTGGAAGGACGTTCAAAGTTGATCAAACCAGGGCTCGGCATCACCTGCACTCTGGACCCAGCTCTGTGTTCACTGGGTACACCGCCCGGTGATGTGTCTGACAGAAATATGATTTTGTTGCAACAGAATTTGGCTTTTAATAGCAATACAAATGAGAACAGCCTCCTTGTTGAAGCCGCAGCCCCCCCAGCATAATGCAATGGAGAGAGGGGTTAGAAATATGTTTATATGATGGAGAAAATCACATCGATGTCACAGCTTTTATTACACATGGTCAACATTATTTCAGGCGATCCAAGAGCTCTATTCCCTATTTTATTTATTAATTTGATTCAATTCATCTAATTTCTACATGAATTATTATTATTTGTTGTCAAGCTAACAATAGAGGTATTTACGGTCAACTCATTCATGTTGAGGGAAGGGCAGTATTTGAATGATCAGGTTTATCCAAATGAAGATCTATGTGTTATTAATGTCCATGAAAGACATAGTGTCTTTGTGTACCGTGCATGTAAATCAATAAAGTTCTAAAAGCTCAAATCTGTTGCCATGTGCTTTTTAATGCAGGGAATAAAAGGAATGATAATGAAGGAAGTGCTGCTTTAAAGGAATAAGGCCTGCTGTGTTTGGAGAAGTAATCAGAAAGGTATTCATGCCATGTTCTCTGATCACAGAGTAATAGCCCTGATAACATTCTGCTCTCCTGTAAACATTAACTGTGCAGCCTGACCCGCTGGAGCATTGATTATCTGAGCCTCTCCATGCAGGCGAGAAAGCACATAAAAAACCACCAGCTTTTAAAAAAAACCTGCAGCTCAGAAACTGTAAATAAACATAAAAAGTGGTGACGAAGTCAAAGTTAACCACAACACACAAAGAGACTTTCCCGCAGGGTTAGTTGGACCTTAGCATGAGGGCTGGGAGCCACATTCACGCGCTTGCAGTGAAATGAAGTGTAAGAGGAGCTTTGGGTAAACAATGAGCTCCAGCAGCACCGCCACACCGAGCAGGGTTTACCCACAAACCTGTGTGTGCAGCTGGGATAACAAGCCCCAGATAAGGTCCCGTCCCACATGCACCAACAACACATTCAACGGTGTTTAAACCAAGTGTTCTCACACCCTGAATTCTCCAGTTTTGTGATGCAAACATTTCTCTAAATGCTTTTCTCAGCCTCTCAAGTCTGGACATGTCCTGCTTTTCTCTGTCTTAGATCCAAATCAAGTTAAAATGTGGGGCTTGGCCTGACAGAACAAGACATTTAAGATATAAGCTTGGGCTTTGAGAAACTGAGATGGACATTTTTCAATATTTTCTGACATGATGGAAATAATCTATAAAACATGAAATCTAGGGCTGCGATGAATTAATAATCTGTTAATCTAAAGTCATTTCTCATGCTTTGGGTTAACAATTAGCTCCAGCAGCAGCCTCACACTGTGCAGAGTCTACCCACTAAATGTTCTCCACATCCTGCAGTAAACTCAGATCCGATCCTGTCCAACACGCACCATGAACACATGTAATGGGAAGCAGTGAGCTCACAGTCACACCCTGAACCTCCAGCAGTCTGACAGCTGGTTCTGTAAATGTCCACAGAGGGTCTCCCCGCACTGCACAGGGAAGTGAGTTTTAAAAAGAGACGAGCACCAACATTAAAAAGAGCTGTGAAACACAGGGTCCTGCTGCACGAGCCTCTCTCATTTGACTCTAAAGCTGAAAAACAACCCGAGGAATTCATCCGCGAGCCTCCATGTGCAGCGTGGATCAATCCGCAGAACTTTCCCCACATGATACAGCCCGCAATGTGTGTGTTTTTACCTTGAGTCGCCTGCTGTGAGCTCCTCTGCTGCCGGACAGAAAGCCTCTCTCTGTCTCGCGGAGTCCGTTAACTTTAAATGGAGGAGGATCAGCGGGGAGTGAGGAGTTAGGAGGCCGAGCACAGAGGCCCTCTGCCGGCCACGATCCGCCTCTCAGCCCGCAGAGAGGGGCGAGATGTAGCATTAGGCAAAATGGATTATCACACAGGAACACAAGAGAGGAGGAAAATTACACTTTTTATCTGAATTATGACAAAATTATGATAGTATCTCTATACAATGAATTAATATCCCTTAAAAGTGACTTAAAATCTTAATAAAGGACTTAACATCTCCTATTAACCACTTAAAATATCATAACAATTACTTGATATCTCAAAATAAAGACTAAGTCACTTAAATTATGACTTAGTATTTCTATGCAATGACTTAAATAATAGCGCATAAAAACGACTTAACATCTCTTAAAAATTACTTAAAATCTCGATATAATCACTTAAATGATCATAAAAATTACTTGATTTCTCAAAATAAAGACTAAGTCACTTAAATTATGACTTAGTATCTCTATTCAATGACTTAATATCCCATAACATGACTTAAAATCTTAATAAAGGGCTTAAAATCTCAAAATAACCACTTAAAATATCATAAAAATTATTACGTATCTCATAGAAATGACTTGATATCTCAAAATAAAGACTAAGTTACTTGAATTATGACTTAATTTCTTAAGATAAAGACTAAAGTTACTAAATATCTCATAGAAATGACCATAAATTGACCTAATATCTGACATGACCTTAATTCTCAAAATAATGATTAAGTCTCTTAAAATGACTTTACTTTAAATTATTTTTAAGATACCTTGTCATTATAATACTTACAGAATAATTGACGTTTTCATGTTTTCATATTTTCACTTTTTTATTCTGTTACTGGAGAAAGAAAAGAAATGTGTTGATTGTTGCGAGTAAAACTCTAACAACAAGCCGATTAGGACAGAGAGTGAATACACAGAGATGCTGTGTGAGAAACCAATGTGAGTTTGGAACATTGTAAATCTAGTAGACCTCAACAATGGAATTATGATCAGTAGAAATGGCCATGACATGGGACCTTTAAAGTGAATAAATCCTGCAGCCTCCATCACATCCCATAATAATTATGTGTGCTTCAGGGCAGCAGTTAATGATTGCACATCCCAGTGATCAACAGACAGGAAACATGAGGAGGAGGAGCAGGGGATTGTGGGTAAATTAATTAACCTCCATGCCTCTCCTCCCCACTTATTCCGTTATGAAGCGCTATGACGTAATTTAAAAAAGACTTTAAGAGAATATTCAATTGTGTTTCTCATAAATGTAACACCTACATTTTACGGAAAATGTAAGGAGGAGGAAGAGGAGGAGGAAGAAGGTTTTTTAAATTTTAATTTGTTGTTGTTAAATATTATATTCTTGTAAATTAGTGTTCTTTTTTGAGCAAATGTATGGTTTTATATCAGAGACTGATACTTACATTTCTGTCTTGAAATGTGTGGGTTACTTCCTGTTAAATCAAGTATTTTAATGTTCAATTTTTTTGTAAATGTGACTTATTAAAAATGTTTTTTTTCGTACAAATGTATGACTTTATAACAGAGTATAATATTCTAAGTATTTCCTTCTTAATTTACAAATTAATTTGTTTTACTCTTAAAGAATATTAACGTTTTTTTCTTGTAAAAATATACTTTTAAAATTTGTTTTACACAAATGCATTTCTTCCTAGTTCAAAAAAAAAAAATTCCAAACATTTTTTGTGGGGGAAACTTCTGAAGCAATTGGAGTCAGGACTCAGAGAGACACGAGGAGAGCTGGAGCTTTGATGGAGTCAGGACTCAGAGAGACACGAGGAGAGCTGGAGCTCTGATGGAGTCAGGACTCAGAGAGACACGAGGAGAGCTGGAGCTTTGATGGAGTCAGGACTCAGAGAGACACAAGGAGAGCTGGAGCTCTGATGGAGTCAGGACTCAGAGAGACACGAGGAGAGCTGGAGCTTTGATGGAGTCAGGACTCAGAGAGACAAGAGGAGAGCTGGAGCTCTGATGGAGTCAGGACTCAGAGAGACACGAGGAGAGCTGGAGCTTTGATGGAGTCAGGACTCAGAGAGACACAAGGAGAGCTGGAGCTCTGATGGAGTCAGGACTCAGAGAGACACGAGGAGAGCTGGAGCTCTGATGGAGTCAGGACTCAGAGAGACACGAGGAGAGCTGGAGCTCTGATGGAGTCAGGACTCAGAGAGACACGAGGAGAGCTGGAGCTTTGATGGAGTCAGGACTCAGAGACACGAGGAGAGCTGGAGCTTTGATGGAGTCAGGACTCAGAGACACGAGGAGAGCTGGAGCTTTGATGGAGTCAGGACTCAGAGAGACACGAGGAGAGCTGGAGCTCTGATGGAGTCAGGACTCAGAGAGACACGAGGAGAGCTGGAGCTCTGATGGAGTCAGGACTCAGAGAGACGAGGAGAGCTGGAGCTCTGATGGAGTCAGGACTCAGAGAGACACGAGGAGAGCTGGAGCTTTGATGGAGTCAGGACTCAGAGAGACACGAGGAGAGCTGGAGCTCTGATGGAGTCAGGACTCAGAGAGACACAAGGAGAGCTGGAGCTTTGATGGAGTCAGGACTCAGAGAGACACGAGGAGAGCTGGAGCTTTGATGGAGTCAGGACTCAGAGAGACACGAGGAGAGCTGGAGCTCTGATGGGAGTCAGGACTCAGAGAGACACGAGGAGAGCTGGAGCTTTGATGGAGTCAGAAGACTCAGAGAGACACGAGGAGAGCTGGAGCTTTGATGGAGTCAGGACTCAGAGAGACACGAGGTAGAGCTGGAGATCTGATGGAGTCAGGACTCAGAGACACGAGAGACAGATGGAGCTCTGATGGAGTCAGGACTCAGAGAGACACGAGGAGAGCTGGAGCTTGATGGAGTCAGGACTCAGAGAGACACGAGGAGAGCTGGAGCTTGATGGAGTCAGGACTCAGAGAGACACGAGGAGAGCTGGAGCTCTGATGGAGTCAGGACTCAGAGACACGAGGAGAGCTGGAGCTTTGATGGAGTCAGGACTCAAGAGAGACACGAGGAGAGCTGGGAGCTCTGATGAGTCAGGAACTCAGAGAGACACGAGGAGATGCTGGAGCTTGATGGAGTCAGGACTCAGAGAGACACGAGGAGAGCTGGAGCTTTGATGGAGTCAGGACTCAGAGAGACACGAGGAGAGCTGGAGCTCTGATGGAGTCAGGACTCAGAGAGACGAGGAGAGCTGGAGCTCTGATGGAGTCAGGACTCAGAGAGACACGAGGAGAGCTGGAGCTTTGATGGAGTCAGGACTCAGAGACACGAGGAGAGCTGGAGCTCTGATGGAGTCAGGACTCAGAGACACGAGGAGAGCTGGAGCTCTGATGGAGTCAGGACTCAGAGAGACACGAGGAGAGCTGGAGCTCTGATGGAGTCAGGACTCAGAGAGACGAGGAGAGCTGGAGCTCTGATGGAGTCAGGACTCAGAGAGACACGAAGAGAGCTGGAGCTTTGATGGAGTCAGGACTCAGAGACACGAGGAGAGCTGGAGCTTTGATGGAATCAGGACTCAGAGAGACGAGGAGAGCTGGAGCTCTGATGGAGTCAGGACTCAGAGAGACACGAAGAGAGCTGGAGCTTTGATGGAGTCAGGACTCAGAGAGACACGAGGAGAGCTGGAGCTTTGATGGAGTCAGGACTCAGAGAGACACGAGGAGAGCTGGAGCTTTGATGGAGGCAGGACTCAGAGACACGAGGAGAGCTGGAGCTCTGATGGAGTCAGGACTCAGAGAGACACGAGGAGAGCTGGAGCTCTGATGGAGTCAGGACTCAGAGAGACACGAGGAGAGCTAGAGCTGATGGAGTCAGGACTCAGAGAGACACGAGGAGAGCTGGAGCTCTGATGGAGTCAGGACTCAGAGACACGAGGAGAGCTGGAGCTTTGATGGAGTCAGGACTCAGAGAGACACGAGGAGAGCTGGAGCTTTGATGGAGTCAGGACTCAGAGAGACACGAGGAGAGCTGGAGCTTTGATGGAGTCAGGACTCAGAGAGACACGAGGAGAGCTGGAGCTTTGATGGAGTCAGGACTCAGAGACACGAGGAGAGCTGGAGCTCTGATGGAGTCAGACTCAGAGAGACACGAGGAGAGCTGGAGCTCTGATGGAGTCAGGACTCAGAGAGACACGAGGAGAGCTGGAGCTCTGATGGAGTCAGGGACTCAGAGAGACACGAAGGAGAGCTGGAGCTTTGATGGAGTCAGGACTCAGAGAGACACGAGGAGAGCTGGAGCTCTGATGGAGTCAGGACTCAGAGAGACACGAGGAGAGCTGGGAGCTCTGATGGAGTCAGGACTCAGAGAGACACGAGGAGAGCTGGAGCTTTGATGGAGTCAGGACTCAGAGAGACACGAGGAGAGCTGGAGCTTTGATGGAGTCAGGACTCAGAGACACGAGGAGAGCTGGAGCTTTGATGGAGTCAGGACTCAGAGAGACACGAGGAGATCTGGAGCTTTGATGGAGTCAGGACTCAGAGGACACGAGGAGAGCTGAGCTTTGATGGAGTCAGGACTCAGAGAGAGACACGAGGAGAGCTGGAGCTCTGATGGAGTCAGGACTCAGACACAAGGAGAGCTGGAGCTCTGATGGAGTCAGGACTCAGAGAGACACGAGGAGAGCTGGCTCTGATGGAGTCAGGACTCAGAGAGACACGAGGAGAGCTGGAGCTCTGATGGAGTCAGGACTCAGAGAGACACGAGGAGAGCTGGAGCTTTGATGGAGTCAGGACTCAGAGACACGAGGAGAGCTGGAGCTTTGATGGAGTCAGGACTCAGAGACACGAGGAGAGCTGGAGCTTTGATGGAGTCAGGACTCAGAGACACGAGGAGAGCTGGAGCTCTGATGGAGTCAGGACTCAGAGAGACACGAGGAGAGCTGGAGCTCTGATGGAGTCAGGACTCAGAGAGACACGAGGAGAGCTGGAGCTCTGATGGAGTCAGGACTCAGAGAGACGAGGAGAGCTGGAGCTCTGATGGAGTCAGGACTCAGAGAGACACGAGGAGAGCTGGAGCTTTGATGGAGTCAGGACTCAGAGAGACACGAGGAGAGCTGGAGCTCTGATGGAGTCAGGACTCAGAGAGACACAAGGAGAGCTGGAGCTCTGATGGAGTCAGGACTCAGAGACACGAGGAAAGCTGGAGCTCTGATGGAGTCAGGACTCAGAGAGACACAAGGAGAGCTGGAGCTTTGATGGAGTCAGGACTCAGAGAGACACGAGGAGAGCTGGAGCTTTGATGGAGTCAGGACTCAGAGAGACACGAGGAGAGCTGGAGCTCTGATGGAGTCAGGACTCAGAGACACGAGGAGAGCTGGAGCTTTGATGGAGTCAGGACTCAGAGACACGAGGAGAGCTGGAGCTCTGATGGAGTCAGGACTCAGAGAGACACTCAGAGAGCTGGAGCTTTGATGGAGTCAGGACTCAGAGAGACACGAGGAGAGCTGGAGCTTTGATGGAGTCAGGACTCAGAGAGACACGAGGAGAGCTGGAGCTTTGATGGAGTCAGGACTCAGAGAGACACGAGGAGAGCTGGAGCTCTGATGGAGTCAGGACTCAGAGAGACGAGGAGAGCTGGAGCTCTGATGGAGTCAGGACTCAGAGAGACACGAGGAGAGCTGGAGCTTTGATGGAGTCAGGACTCAGAGACACGAGGAGAGCTGGAGCTCTGATGGAGTCAGGACTCAGAGACACGAGGAGAGCTGGAGCTCTGATGGAGTCAGGACTCAGAGAGACACGAGAGAGCTGGAGCTCTGATGGAGTCAGGACTCAGAGAGACGAGGAGAGCTGGAGCTCTGATGGAGTCAGGACTCAGAGAGACACGAAGAGAGCTGGAGCTCTGATGGAGTCAGGACTCAGAGAGACACGAGGAGAGCTGGAGCTTGATGATCAGGACTCAGAGAGACACGAGGAGAGATGGAGCTTTGATGGAGTCAGGACTCAGAGAGACACGAGGAGAGCTGGAGCTTTGATGGAGTCAGGACTCAGAGAGACACGAGGAGAGCTGGAGCTTTGATGGAGTCAGGACTCAGAGAGACACGAGGAGAGCTGGAGCTTTGATGGAGGCAGGACTCAGAGACACGAGGAGAGCTGGAGCTCTGATGGAGTCAGGACTCAGAGAGACACGAGGAGAGCTGGAGCTCTGATGGAGTCAGGACTCAGAGAGACACGAGGAGAGCTAGAGCTCTGATGGAGTCAGGACTCAGAGAGACACGAGGAGAGCTGGAGCTCTGATGGAGTCAGGACTCAGAGACACGAGGAGAGCTGGAGCTTTGATGGAGTCAGGACTCAGAGAGACACGAGGAGAGCTGGAGCTTTGATGGAGTCAGGACTCAGAGAGACACGAGGAGAGCTGGAGCTTTGATGGAGTCAGGACTCAGAGAGACACGAGGAGCTGGAGCTTTGATGGAGTCAGGACTCAGAGACACGAGGAGAGCTGGAGCTCTGATGGAGTCAGGACTCAGAGAGACACGAGGAGAGCTGGAGCTTTGATGGAGTCAGGACTCAGAGAGACACGAGGAGAGCTGGAGCTCTGATGGAGTCAGGACTCAGAGACACGAGGAGAGCTGGAGCTTTGATGGAGTCAGGACTCAGAGAGACACGAGGAGAGCTGGAGCTCTGATGGAGTCAGGACTCAGAGAGACACGAGGAGAGCTGGAGCTCTGATGGAGTCAGGACTCAGAGAGACACGAGGAGAGCTGAGCTTTGATGGAGTCAGGACTCAGAGACACGAGGAGAGATGGAGCTTTGATGGAGTCAGGACTCAGAGACACGAGGAGAGCTGGAGCTTTGATGGAGTCAGGACTCAGACACGAGGAGATCTGGAGCTTTGATGGAGTCAGGACTCAGAGACACGAGGAGAGTGGAGCTTTGATGGAGTCAGGACTCAGAGAGAGACACGAGGAGAGCTGGAGCTTTGATGGAGTCAGGACTCAGACACGAGGAGAGCTGGAGCTTTGATGGAGTCAGGACTCAGAGACACGAGGAGATCTGGAGCTTTGATGGAGTCAGGACTCAGAGACACGAGGAGAGCTGGAGCTTTGATGGAGTCAGGACTAAGAGAGAGACACGAGGAGAGCTGGAGCTTTGATGGAGTCAGGACTCAGACACGAGGAGAGCTGGAGCTTTGATGGAGTCAGGACTCAGAGACACGAGGAGAGCTGGAGCTTTGATGGAGTCAGGACTCAGAGACACGAGGAGAGCTGGAGCTCTGATGGAGTCAGGACTCAGAGAGACACGAGGAGAGCTGGAGCTTTGATGGAGTCAGGACTCAGAGAGACACGAGGAGAGCTGGAGCTTTGATGGAGTCAGGACTCAGAGAGACACGAGGAGAGCTGGAGCTTTGATGGAGTCAGGACTCAGAGAGACACGAGGAGAGCTGGAGCTTTGATGGAGTCAGGACTCAGAGAGACACGAGGAGAGCTGGAGCTCTGATGGAGTCAGGACTCAGAGAGACGAGAGAGCTGGAGCTCTGATGGAGTCATGACTCAGAGAGACTCGCAGAGAGCTGGAGCTTTGATGGAGTCAGGACTCAGAGACACGAGGAGAGCTGGAGCTTTGATGGAATCAGGACTCAGAGAGACGAGGAGAGCTGGAGCTCTGATGGAGTCAGGACTCGAGAGACACGAAGAGAGCTGGCTTTGATGGAGTCAGGACTCAGAGAGACACGAGGAGAGCTGGAGCTTTGATGGAGTCAGGACTCAGAGAGACACGAGGAGAGCTGGAGCTTTGATGGAGTCAGGACTCAGAGACACGAGGAGAGCTGGAGCTCTGATGGAGTCAGGACTCAGAGAGACACGAGGAGAGCTGGAGCTCTGATGGTTTCAGGACTCAGAGACACGAGGAGAGCTGGAGCTTTGATGGAGTCAGGACTCAGAGAGACACGAGGAGAGCTGGAGCTCTGATGGAGTCAGGACTCAGAGAGACACGAGGAGAGCTGGAGCTCTGATGGAGTCAGGACTCAGAGAGACACGAGGAGAGCTGGAGCTCTGATGGAGTCAGGACTCAGAGACACGAGGAGAGCTGGAGCTTTGATGGAGTCAGGACTCAGAGAGACACGAGGAGAGCTGGAGCTTTGATGGAGTCAGGACTCAGAGAGACACGAGGAGAGCTGGAGCTTTGATGGAGTCAGGACTCAGAGACACGAGGAGAGCTGGAGCTCTGATGGAGTCAGGACTCAGAGAGACACGAGGAGAGCTGGAGCTTTGATGGAGTCAGGACTCAGAGAGACACGAGGAGAGCTGGAGCTCTGATGGAGTCAGGACTCAGAGACACGAGGAGAGCTGGAGCTTTGATGGAGTCAGGACTCAGAGAGACACGAGGAGAGCTGGAGCTCTGATGGAGTCAGGACTCAGAGAGACACGAGGAGAGCTGGAGCTCTGATGGAGTCAGGACTCAGAGAGACACGAGGAGAGCTGGAGCTTTGATGGAGTCAGGACTCAGAGACACGAGGAGAGATGGAGCTTTGATGGAGTCAGGACTCAGAGACACGAGGAGAGCTGGAGCTTTGATGGAGTCAGGACTCAGACACGAGGAGAGCTGGAGCTTTGATGGAGTCAGGACTCAGAGAGACACGAGGAGAGCTGGAGCTTTGATGGAGTCAGGACTCAGACACGAGGAGATCTGGAGCTCTGATGGAGTCAGGACTCAGAGACACGAGGAGATCTGGAGCTTTGATGGAGTCAGGACTCAGAGACACGAGGAGAGCTGGAGCTTTGATGGAGTCAGGACTCAGACACGAGGAGAGCTGGAGCTTTGATGGAGTCAGGACTCAGACACGAGGAGATCTGGAGCTCTGATGGAGTCAGGACTCAGAGACACGAGGAGATCTGGAGCTTTGATGGAGTCAGGACTCAGAGACACGAGGAGAGCTGGAGCTCTGATGGAGTCAGGACTCAGAGAGACACGAGGAGAGCTGGAGCTTTGATGGAGTCAGGACTCAGAGAGACACGAGGAGAGCTGGAGCTTTGATGGAGTCAGGACTCAGAGAGAGACACGAGGAGAGCTGGAGCTTTGATGGAGTCAGGACTCAGAGAGAGACACGAGGAGAGCTGGAGCTTTGATGGAGTCAGGACTCAGACACGAGGAGAGCTGGAGCTTTGATGGAGTCAGGACTCAGAGACACGAGGAGAGCTGGAGCTTTGATGGAGTCAGGACTCAGAGACACGAGGAGAGCTGGAGCTCTGATGGAGTCAGGACTCAGAGAGACACGAGGAGAGCTGGAGCTTTGATGGAGTCAGGACTCAGAGAGACACGAGGAGAGCTGGAGCTTTGATGGAGTCAGGACTCAGAGAGACACGAGAAGAGCTGGAGCTTTGATGGAGTCAGGACTCAGAGAGACACGAGGAGAGCTGGAGCTTGATGGAGTCAGGACTCAGAGAGACACGAGGAGAGCTGGAGCTCTGATGGAGTCAGGACTCAGAGAGACGAGGAGAGCTGGAGCTCTGATGGAGTCAGGACTCAGAGAGACACGAGGAGAGCTGGAGCTTTGATGGAGTCAGGACTCAGAGACACGAGGAGAGCTGGAGCTCTGATGGAGTCAGGACTCAGACACGAGGAGAGCTGGAGCTCTGATGGAGTCAGGACTCAGAGAGACACGAGGAGAGCTGGAGCTCTGATGGAGTCAGGACTCAGAGAGACGAGGAGAGCTGGAGCTCTGATGGAGTCAGGACTCAGAGAGACACGAAGAGAGCTGGAGCTTTGATGGAGTCAGGACTCAGAGACACGAGGAGAGCTGGAGCTTTGATGGAATCAGGACTCAGAGAGACGAGGAGAGCTGGAGCTCTGATGGAGTCAGGACTCAGAGAGACACGAAGAGAGCTGGAGCTTTGATGGAGTCAGGACTCAGAGAGACACGAGGAGAGCTGGAGCTTTGATGGAGTCAGGACTCAGAGAGACACGAGGAGAGCTGGAGCTTTGATGGAGTCAGGACTCAGAGACACGAGGAGAGCTGGAGCTCTGATGGAGTCAGGACTCAGAGAGACACGAGGAGAGCTGGAGCTCTGATGGTTTCAGGACTCAGAGACACGAGGAGAGCTGGAGCTCTGATGGAGTCAGGACTCAGAGAGACACGAGGAGAGCTGGAGCTCTGATGGAGTCAGGACTCAGAGAGACACGAGGAGAGCTGGAGCTCTGATGGAGTCAGGACTCAGAGAGACACGAGGAGAGCTGGAGCTCTGATGGAGTCAGGACTCAGAGAGACACGAGGAGAGCTGGAGCTCTGATGGAGTCAGGACTCAGAGAGACACGAGGAGAGCTGGAGCTCTGATGGAGTCAGGACTCAGAGAGACACGAGGAGAGCTGGAGCTCTGATGGAGTCAGGACTCAGAGACACGAGGAGAGCTGGAGCTTTGATGGAGTCAGGACTCAGAGAGACACGAGGAGAGCTGGAGCTTTGATGGAGTCAGGACTCAGAGAGACACGAGGGAGCTGGAGCTTTGATGGAGTCAGGACTCAGAGAGACACGAGGAGAGCTGGAGCTCTGATGGAGTCAGGACTCAGAGAGACACGAGGAGAGCTGGAGCTCTGATGGAGTCAGGACTCAGAGAGACACGAGGAGAGCTGGAGCTCTGATGGAGTCAGGACTCAGAGAGACACGAGGAGAGCTGGAGCTCTGATGGAGTCAGGACTCAGAGACACGAGGAGAGCTGGGACTTTGAATGGAGTAGGACTCAGAGAGACACGAGGAGAGCTGGAGCTTTGATGGAGTCAGGACTCAGAGAGACACGAGGAGAGCTGGAGCTTTGATGGAGTCAGGACTCAGAGAGACACGAGGAGAGCTGGAGCTTTGATGGAGTCAGGACTCAGAGACACGAGGAGAGCTGGAGCTCTGATGGAGTCAGGGACTCAGAGAGACACGAGGAGAGCTGGAGCTTTGATGGAGTCAGGACTCAGAGAGACACGAGGAGAGCTGGAGCTCTGATGGAGTCAGGACTCAGAGACACGAGGAGAGCTGGAGCTTTGATGGAGTCAGGACTCAGAGAGACACGAGGAGAGCTGAGCTCTGATGGAGTCAGGACTCAGAGAGACACGAGGAGAGCTGGAGCTCTGATGGAGTCAGGACTCAGAGAGACACGAGGAGAGCTGGAGCTTTGATGGAGTCAGGACTCAGAGGACACGAGGAGAGATGGAGCTTTGATGGAGTCAGGACTCAGAGACACGAGGAGAGCTGGAGCTTTGATGGAGTCAGGACTCAGACACGAGGAGATCTGGAGCTTTGATGGAGTCAGGACTCAGAGACACGAGGAGAGCTGGAGCTTTGATGGAGTCAGGACTCAGAGAGAGACACGAGGAGAGCTGGAGCTTTGATGGAGTCAGGACTCAGACACGAGGAGAGCTGGAGCTTTGATGGAGTCAGGACTCAGAGAGACACGAGGAGAGCTGGAGCTTTGATGGAGTCAGGACTCAGAGACACGAGGAGAGCTGGAGCTTGATGGAGTCAGGACTCAGAGAGAGACACGAGGAGAGCTGGAGCTTTGATGGAGTCAGGACTCAGACACGAGGAGAGCTGGAGCTTTGATGGAGTCAGGACTCAGAGACACGAGGAGAGCTGGAGCTTTGATGGAGTCAGGACTCAGAGAGACACGAGGAGAGCTGGAGCTCTGATGGAGTCAGGACTCAGAGAGACACGAGGAGAGCTGGAGCTTTGATGGAGTCAGGACTCAGAGAGACACGAGGAGAGCTGGAGCTCTGATGGAGTCAGGACTCAGAGAGACACGAGGAGAGCTGGAGCTTTGATGGAGTCAGGACTCAGAGAGACACGAGGAGAGCTGGAGCTTTGATGGAGTCAAGGACTCAGAGAGACACGAGGAGAGCTGGAGCTTTGATGAGTCAGGACTCAGACACGAGGAGAGCTGGAGCTTTGATGGAGTCAGGCTCAGAGACACGAGGAGAGCTGGAGCTTTGATGGAGTCAGACTCAGAGAGACGAGGAGAGCTGGAGCTCTGATGGAGTCAGGACTCAGAGAGACCGAAGAGAGCTGTAGCTTTGATGGAGTCAGGACTCAGAGAGACACGAAGAGAGCTGGAGCTCTGATGGAGTCAGGACTCAGAGAGACCGAGGAGAGCTGGAGCTCTGATGGAGTCAGGACTCAGAGAGACACGAGGAGAGCTGGAGCTTTGGATGGAGTCGGACTCAGAGAGACACGAGGAGGAGCTGGAGCTTTGATGGAGTCAGGACTCAGAGAGACACGAGGAGAGCCTGGAGCTTTGATGGAGTCAGGACTCAGAGACACGAGGAGAGCTGGAGCTCTGATGGAGTCAGGACTCAGATAGACACGAGGAGAGCTGGAGCTCTGATGGAGTCAGGACTCAGAGAGACACGAGGAGAGCTGGAGCTCTGATGGAGTCAGGACTCAGAGACAACGAGGAGAGCTGGAGCTCTGATGGAGTCAGGACTCAGGAGAGACACGAGGAGAGGCTGGAGCTCTGATGGAGTCAGGACTCAGAACACGAGGAGAGCTGGAGCTTTGATGGAGTCAGGACTCAGAGAGACACGAGGAGAGCTGGAGCTCTGATGGAGTCAGGGACTTCAGAGAGACACGAGGAGAGCTGAGCTCTGATGGAGTCAGGAGCTCAGAGAGACACGAGGAGAGCTGGAGCTCTGATGGAGTCAGGACTCAGAGACACGAGGAGAGATGGAGCTTTGATGGAGTCAGGACTCAGAGAGACACGAGGAGAGCTGGAGCTCTGATGGAGTCAGGACTCAGAGACACGAGGAGAGATGGAGCTTTGATGGAGTCAGGACTCAGAGACACGAGGAGATCTGGAGCTTTGATGGAGTCAGGACTCAGAGACACGAGGAGAGCTGGAGCTTTGATGGAGTCAGGACTCAGAGAGAGACACGAGGAGAGCTGGAGCTCTGATGGAGTCAGGACTCAGAGAGACACGAGGAGAGCTGGAGCTTTGATGGAGTCAGGACTCAGAGACACGAGGAGAGCTGGAGCTTTGATGGAGTCAGGACTCAGAGAGACACGAGGAGAGCTGGAGCTCTGATGGAGTCAGGACTCAGAGAGACATGAGGAGAGCTGGAGCTCTGATGGAGTCAGGACTCAGAGAGACACGAGGAGAGCTGGAGCTCTGATGGAGTCAGGACTCAGAGAGACATGAGGAGAGCTGGAGCTCTGATGGAGTCAGGACTCAGAGACGAGGAGATCTGGAGCTTTGATGGAGTCAGGACTCAGAGAGACACGAGGAGAGCTGGAGCTCTGATGGAGTCAGGACTCAGAGAGACACGAGGAGAGCTGGAGCTCTGATGGAGTCAGGACTCAGAGACGAGGAGATCTGGAGCTTTGATGGAGTCAGGACTCAGAGACACGAGGAGAGCTGGAGCTTTGATGGAGTCAGGACTCAGAGAGAGACACGAGGAGAGCTGGAGCTTTGATGGAGTCAGGACTCAGACACGAGGAGAGCTGGAGCTTTGATGGAGTCAGGACTCAGAGACACGAGGAGAGCTGGAGCTTTGATGGAGTCAGGACTCAGAGACACGAGGAGAGCTGGAGCTTTGATGGAGTCAGGACTCAGAGAGACACGAGGAGAGCTGGAGCTCTGATGGAGTCAGGACTCAGAGAGACACGAGGAGAGCTGGAGCTTTGATGGAGTCAGGACTCAGAGAGACACAGGGAGAGCTGGAGCTTTGATGGAGTCAGGACTCAGAGAGACACGAGGAGAGCTGGAGCTTTGATGGCAAACACTGACGGTTTATTTGGAGCTTCGGCCGGAGAATTCATGTCACAGGCCACGAGTTGACACAGGTTGAAATGCCACAATCAATCCTGAAGAGCCCTCCTGTAGCTCCAGGTTTTAACTAGTTCAGAGTGTAATAATCAACATTCTTCAATAGATAGACTAAACAGCTGAGGACACTGAATCACACTTGTTGTCTCTTATGGCTCGGGGTCATCTCCAGCCCGAGAAGGATGTGTTCCAGGTGTCCCACAACAATAACTTTCTCTGACCGAGAGCTGCCCGCTCACAAACTGGTAACAACAACAACTTGCTAGGGCAGCCCCTCCTTAGGGAGATAGCGGCTGCTCAAGGGTTAGGGCAGGGGTGCCCAACCTTTTTTGAACCGAGAGCTACTTTTAAAGTTGCCAGTCAGCCGAGATCTACCAGGCCAAATAGAGAGGCGTAGCCATTACTGACAGCCTACTACCAGGTAAATACACACTTCTACTTGTATAAAACTGACCTTTGTACAATGAATACTTCATAAAATACTGCAGATCCTTTATCTTACCTCTTTCTAATCTACACACATACAAGTATTTAACTGAAGTTACACAACAGTGTTGTTGATACAGAGTTGGAGTTTATTCACACGTCACTACAGTGGGTCATGTTTTCAAGAGACATTGAGCAGTGCTGCCACATATGATACAGGGGAAAAGAAAAGACTCTGAACCCTTTCTTTGACATTAAAATGAGGCTTACTAATAAAACAACTCAGATCTGAAGCTACTCAGGAATCTGCTGCAACAGTGCAATAAAAAAGACAAAATTAATAGAATCAAACCCTTTTTTTGTTGCATTTTAGTAGAGTATAAAAAGAAATGCCTTTAAAATAGGATGCAAGCAACACTAGTTTCTTAACCTGAATTGATGATAGACTATAATCAATTTAAGTTTGCATTCTTATACCATTTTGTACAATAATTATAATGAATAAGTTCAAACAAACTAAAACTCACAGCTGATTAATAACGGTATCTAACTTGAGTTTTATTATATCAAAAACCTGTTGAAATGCTACTGTTATTTTTACTGTCCCCAAAAAGCGCGTCGCAGCCTCCAGGAATGCTTCTTACACAACTTCGCCGTCTTTGAAAGACTTCATGTGTTTCTCTGGAACGTGACTGACACGATAAGATGCTCTGGAGCAGCCTTGCTCTTGTTGTTGGGCCTGGTGAAAATGGGCTGCTGTGCATTTAGCTGTCCTTTCAGGCTCCTCCCCTTTTGGAGCGTAGGGCAGAATTAGGAGGGAATTCCGTCTCGTAGCGTTTGTGCACTGTTTTTGAAATGCCGCTCCTAAATTACCCTTCTTCGGTAAAGCCACGCTCGCATTGCAGATGAGAGACAGATGAGAGACAGATGAGAGACAGATGAGACAGATGAGAGACAGGTGAGAGACAGATGAGAGACAGATGAGTGACAGATGGGAGACAGATGAGACAGATGAGAGACAGGTGAGAGACAGGTGAGAGACAGATGAGAGACAGATGAGAGACAGATGAGAGACAGATGAGAGACAGATGGACTTTGAATTGGAATAGATACAAAAATAATCATCCTCCCACTCGGAGTGAAAATTATATAATTTGGGCTTTTTTGCTTCTGCCATAATTGCGGTCTTGTGTGTGCGGACTGTCACTCCTGGTTGACACGGACAACGTCAGCGAAATAGTGCCCACTGCTGACCAGCCACGCCCCGACACATGGGTCACGCCGGCCAATCACAAAGCTTTGGTGCGTTCAAGTGCATTATTCTGGCACGGGAATATTATGTTATAGGACATTAACGATAAAACAGAATATTGTTGTTCTATTTTTAGACACATCTCGCGATCGACTGGGAATCTCCCCGCGATCGACTGGTTGGGCACCCCTGGGTTAGGGCATCTGCGTCAGAGGGCGAAAGGTTAAGGGCGAAATATTCCCTGACATTTATGACCATAAAAAGTCAGATTGTACTGTAGACAATAAACAGCGATACAACTTCATAACAAAGAGGAAAAAATCTAGTAATTTTTGGTAAAATCCTGAGGTTTTTTCTTGCAAATTCGTGACATTTCTTCCAAATGCAAGACTTGATAAGAATATTCTCTTGCATGGTGTTTCATCTGCAGATCTCTGATGACACGCGGTGGAAGAATAAGGAACTGCATTTATTATTTTTATTATTATTGGCAAGAAAAACGCATCCTTTTGAGTGAAGTTTGACATGTTTTATTACTTTGTCTGTACAACACGGTACATAACAGACACAAAACAAACAGAAACATTAAGAGGGGGAATATTAAAAAATAAAAAGGGCACAAAACAAACTTCCTGTTTACTTTAAACACAGCAGAGTTGAACTCTCAGAAAGCCTTTAGAGTGATTTTACAAATACTTGACAGTCTCTGACGCTCGGTAGTGACGTGAGAAGTCGATATAAAGTGAATCATGATTACCATTTGTCAAATAAAACTCATCAGAAATGTTAAACTTCAAATTTAACATCCACTGGACCCAAAGAACAGACCATATTTACAATCTGAGGCCCACAATGAAAAACACAGATCATCATTTCTTCTTCCTGCATGAACTTCAAATGCACCGAAAGGCAGATTTCCAGACATCACATCTTCAAGCATGTGTGTGTAAAAGGCAACACAATAAATAAAACAAATGGCACAGGAGGTTCAGACGATCTAAACTCAGAAGAACAACGTCCTGTGGTGAAATACTCGCAGGAAACTGAAGCGAGCGCGAGAAAAACCTTAGTCATCGTCCTGCGGAAAAAAAACGCCGACTCACAGAAACGCATTATACAGAGAGGAAGGAGAGACATTTAGAATTCAATATAGTATTTGTATTTACAAGCATTTATACAACTGAGCGCATTCAACTGGGGTTTCTTTTTCAAGCTTATTACTATATAATGAGGACAATCAGATCAAACAATGCACCAACATACAAACCTTGTAAACAGGGACCAGTCTTTTCTTTCAGTCAGGTTCATAGTGTCCTTCTTTAAGGCAAAGGCATGAAGCTGAGCAGAGCCCCTTCATTTGAACCCCCCCGTCGTGTTCGGATCTACTTCCATCGTTAATATAGTGTTTAACATTTGATCTGTTCGAGGCCGTGTGACTTCCTCCACAGCAGGCATTCGAACACGGTCTTAGTTACACCTGCGATGTTCCCGGTTTAAAAATGCCCCCATAGGAATGAATGGGTAACCCTGAATTACAGTCTAGTCTCCAGCAGTGTGCCACAAAGTGTTATGATAGAAATGTACACGTCCCCAGCGCATAGAAGCTGCCGGATGCTAACCTGCATATGTCGGGCAATTTGCACAATTACCATAGGTTGCGTTAACTAGCATATTCACACAATGGCTAAAACATGTCTTGGCTGATTTGGACAATTTTGGAGTGACTTGAGATGTTATTGAGGATGCTTTATCAACGTCTGACATGTTAAGGATCATAAATGGCAGTTTTGAGTCTCCCAAAACTTAAAATCGACCCCAAATTCATCACATCAGTGCACAAATATGTCTACTTTCTGGTTAAAACTGCCCTTCATGATCCTAAAAATGTCAGAAATGGAGTCGACATCATCAAGAACCCCCAAAACTACTCTAAAGACATTTTTTAACTATTGTCCACCATAGGCTATAATTAACACAACTTGTGCTACTTATACAAACTGCCCAACATATGCAGGTTAGCATCCGGCAGCTTCTGTGTGCTCGGGACCCGTACTGTACGAAGATAAAACGTTGGGGTCCTCAACATGTGTGGGTTCACGATAAGACTCTGCAGCTAGACTGTTATGTTCGATACATCCACGAATCTCCAGCGTGTATCCTCTGCAGTTATTGGTGTGACCAGCCGTCTGAGACACTGACGGGAGTTGAATAACATTTGGTCGTGATTAGTGCTTTCTGTGTTAATGTAAGATCAGTTAAAACACACCGTTTTCTTTATAACCAATGCTGTCGATGTGTTGAGATTTTAAAAAGCTGGCCGGGGACAACAGCTGGAAACTAGTGTTTTTTGTGACAGTCGATTAATGGGGACTGAGTGTTTTCTGTGTTACTGTAAGAGCTGCTAAACGCCCCCGGGAACACCACAGTGAGGCGAGGGGAGAATCGAACACGACAGGAAGGGTTAAATCAGGCGGAATTCAGATCAGGAATTCGTCGTCTTCATTACAAGATCTCCTCGACTCCGTGAGCGAAGATCATGACGAGTCCGGGCTCCAGGATCATGTCTTCGCCCATGTGCTGGTTCTCGCAGGCCATCACCACCACCGCCTGCTTCCCGGGGATCCGCTTGGCCACGTAGTTCTCGTAGTATCGCCGGTTCATCTGCCGCGTCTCCAGCGTGGCGAGGCCCTGAGGCCAGTTCCTCTCGTGGGCGTTCTCGATCAGGTCGTTGACGATGGAGAGCGGGCAGCCGCTGTCGATCAGAGAGCGCTTGATGACCGCCTGCAGCACGGCGTCCGGAGTGGAGATCATCCCCCCCCAACGAGTGACCCGCGCCGGCTGCATGGAGTTCACCCACCTGAGGGGGAGGAGGAGGGGGAGGAAGAGGAGGGAGGAAGAGGAGGAGGAGGAGGAGGGGGGAGGAAGAGGAGGGAGGAAGAGGAGGGGGAGGAAGAGGAGGGGGAGGAAGAGGAGGGAGTTAGGGAGACATTTGCAAGAAAAAAAGTAAAAGTAAAACACTATTTTCTGGAAGATCTTCGGGGAAAAGTTAGGATTCATATTAAATAGGAAGAAATGTCATAATCAGATTAATGCTATATTTTAACAAGAAATAACTTCTATATAAATAACTTAATATTATCTCCGAGGAAGAGGAGGAGGAAGAGGAGGAGGAGGAAGAGGAGGAGGAGGAAGAGGAAGAGGAGGAAGAGGAGGAGGAGGAAGAGGAGGAAGAGGAGGAGGAGGAGGAGGAAGATGAGGAAGAGGAGGAGGAGGAAGATGAGGAAGAGGAGGAGGAGGAAGAGGAGGAGGAGGAAGAGGAGGAGGAGGAGGAGGAGGAGGAGGAAGAGGAGGAGGAGGAGGAAGAGGAGGAGGAGGAGGAGGAAGAGGAGGAGGAGGAGGAGGAGGAAGAGGAGGAGGAGGAAGAGGGAGGAGGAGGAGGAGGAGGAGGAGGGAGGAAGAGGAGGAGGAGGAGGAGGAGGAAGAGGAGGAAGAGGAGGAGGAAGAGGAGGAGGAAGAGGAGGAGGAGGAAGAGGAAGAGGAGGAAGAGGAGGAGGAAGAGGAAGAGGAGGAGGAAGAGGAGGGAGAGGAAGAGGAGGAAGAGGAGGAGGAGGAAGAGGAGGAGGAGGGAGAGGAGGAAGAGGAAGAGGAGGAAGATGAGGAGGAAGAGGAGGAGGAGGAAGAGGAGGAGGAAGAGGAGGAGGAAGAGGAGGACGAGGAAGAGGAGGAGGAAGAGGAAGATGAGGAAGAGGAAGAGGAGGAGGAAGAGGAGGAAGAGGAAGAGGAGGAGGAGGAAGAGGAGGAGGAAGAGGAGGAGGAGGAGGAGGAGGGAGAGGAGGAGGAGGAGGAGGAGGGAGAGGAGGAGGAAGAGGAGGAGGAGGGAGAGGAAGAGGAGGAGGAAGAGGAGGAAGAGGAGGAAGAGGAGGAGGTAGAGGAGGAGGAAGAGGAGGAGCAGGAGGAGGAAGAGGAGGAGGAGGAAGAGGAGGAGCAGGAGGAGGAAGAGGAGGAGGAGGAAGAGGAAGAGGAGGAGGAGGAGGAGGAGGAGGAGGAGGAGGGAGAGGAGGAGGAAGAGGAGGAGCAGGAGGAGGAAGAGGAGGAGGAGGGAGAGGAAGAGGAGGAGGAAGAGGAGGAAGAGGAGGAGGTAGAGGAGGAGGAAGAGGAGGAGCAGGAGGAGGAAGAGGAGGAGGAGGAAGAGGAGGAAGAGGAGGAGCAGGAGGAGGAAGAGGAGGAGGAGGAAGAGGAAGAGGAGGAAGAGGAGGAAGAGGAGGAGGTAGAGGAGGAGGAAGAGGAGGAGCAGGAGGAGGAAGAGGAGGAGGAGGAAGAGGAGGAAGAGGAGGAAGAGGAGGAGCAGGAGGAGGAAGAGGAGGAGGAGGAAGAGGAAGAGGAGGAGGAGGAAGAGGAGGAAGAGGAGGTAGAGGAGGAGGAAGAGGAGGAGGAAGAGGAAGAAGAGGAGGAGGAAGAGGAGGAAGAGGAAGAGGAGGAGGTAGAGGAGGAGGAAGAGGAGGAAGAGGAAGAGGTAGAGGAGGAGGAAGAGGAGGAGGAAGAGGAAGAAGAGGAAGAGGAGGAAGAGGAAGAGGAGGAGGAGGAGGTAGAGGAGGAGGACATTTGTAAGAAAAAAACTTGGATATTTACAAAGAAAAAAAACTTGTAAACTATTTGAGGGAAATGGGTAAAATGATGATAATATCAAATATAAGAAATGCCATATTCAGAGAAATAAATTCTCTTATGTAAAATTTTCAATACAAATATAAAAAAGCCACGAATTCAAACTCAAAACATAAGAAAAAATAATGTCTGCTGTTATTTAATCATAAATGTGCGAGAAAATACGTGAATATTGTCGTCTCTACTCGCTCCCCTCCCATTGGACCTGGATGTCTCTACTCGCTCCCCTCCCATTGGACCTGGATGTCTCTACTCGCTCCCCTCCCATTGGACCCGCTTTAATACATTATATTAATATATTATATTAATACATTTGCGAGATAAGAAATGTGATATTATAAATATGATATCATGAATTAAAACATTCAAGTTTAGAAAAAATGACCGTTTGATATTTGTTCTTGCTCTCGTTTCAGAGACGCGAGTTCACCGGAAAGAGTTTAAGCTTTTTCTGACAATTTTACAATTTTAAATGTGTCGTTTTTTTCTAAGGGTAAAAATATTTTCGAGCTCCTTTGTTGCCTGTTTTTTTTTTAGCCACAATAACCCTGATAAGCACCCGCGGTGTCTCACGGACACAACGACTATAACACTCATATACTTCCACCTTTAAGGCGTCCACCTGGCTGCTACCTCTCTAACCCAGGGATATCCAATGGGCGGCCCGCGGGCCAAACCCGGCCCCGGGGGGATATGTACCGGCCCTTTGAGTATAATGTTAAAAACTAATTCCTTGTTTTATTATTATTTTTGGGCCAGAGTGCCTTTATTCCAGAGAGGGTGTTACATTGAGAGATAGAGGGGAAGACAATGCCTGAAAACTTCTGCGGGCTCGGGTTTCGAACCACCTACGAGCTACTGCAGTGACAAACTGTCATTGATTGCATCTCTGCGTGAAATTAGATAATTTCACCTAAATGAAATGAAATGATGGTTAAATCAGCTTCACATGTCGGCCTACTGAGTTCTGAACTTGCCATTTAGGGTGCATTCACACCTAATAGTCCGCTTCTCACCAGACCACAGTTCGTTGCATTGCTTCATCTTTCAGAAGGTTCGGTTTGCGTTCACACGGACTATAAACTTTAAACACAAGTCATGTGCTCGGAAATGCTGTTCACCATTGGTCAGACATTAAGGGGGTAAAAACGCAAATCCCGGCAATTTCTACCGGAGCCTCCGCCATGGAGCATCGGCACTTTCGGCAGGTTATTCTCGTGCTGCTGTTAATCTGGAGATCAACAGACACTAGCGGCCCGCGCATATGATTATATAATCAGACAACGTCCGTTAAAAAACATTACAACACAATGAGAGACGTTCTGCAGTCAGGAGGGCGTTTCACCGACGACAGGTGTTCTTACTTTTATGTAGTTGACGGAGAATTTGTACGACACTGTTCAACACTTCATTCTGCTTCACTCTTTAACTAAACAACCGTGGGTGTCTTGAAAGACTCTTTCGCTAAAGATTTTTGAAGACATCCGCGTTCTTGTGACACGTAAATACTACGCTTTCTATGTTTCGGTGCGGACTGCGTTCACACCATGAACCGCTCCAGAGTTCACTAGCAAGCGCTCCGAGACCACCTCTTTTAGCGGACCAGAGTCCGGTTGTTTAGTTCACTTCAGAGGTCTGTGTTCACTCCGACCTAAATGAACCGCACCAAGCGGCTACATGCACCAGGGTTCGGTTCAACCGGACTATAAACGGCTGGTGTGAACGAACACTAAGATCTATGAAGGCCTTGGGGCTATGTAGTTGATTTAATTAAACACAATATATGCACTCCACTGTGCTGTTGTAGTATTTACTGTATCTGAAGCTCATATTTCAAGCACCTTTTTCCAGGCTCCTTGCTTTGGATCATGTTCATCAACCGGCCCCATTCCAAACTAATTGAATAGCCCTGCTCTAAACTGTTACTAGATGTGTATTTAGTAAATAGTGTCATTTCTAGTTGTATCTTTTGATATTTGTATGCTTCCTGATTGATATTGAGCGGTCTGTGGCTCTTTGCTGTAACAATGATCCCCCAAAGGTACCCTGACTCCTCCTCCTCCGCTCCCTGACAGAGTGAACCTGAGAATAACCCCCGGAGAGAGGGTGAAGACTCACTCGAGGATCTCGTTGTACTCGATGCTCTCCTCCAGGTTCTGCAGGTTGGGGTTGGCGCTGCGGATCGCCCTCATGTACGCCTTCAGCAGCTGGATGTCCCGCTTCTGCAAGACAACAGTTCAGAGAGGCGTTTCACTAAAGGCACTGAAGCTAGAAATAGAGTGACCTCCTCATACATGCCTTTTGGAATTGTTATAACATTTTAAAAACTTGGGATGATATCCAAAACTGGCTGTGAAAAACGTGCAAATATAATATTGGTCAGTGTGTGTTTGTTTTGAGAAAATGAGTGGGGATGAAGTATTAATTGGTACTATCTAGGGCTGAACGATATATCGTGTCATGGCGATAACCGCGATATGCGCAATATTCACCGCAGGGACGTGCGATTTTATTAATTTTTTATAATATATATTTTTTTTTTTCTTTCATTTTAAGTAGGTAAATTAACTCAAACACGTCATGTTACAATTATTTTGCTGCTTGCTACAAAAGGAAAACTTGCGCGGCTCTCATGTCAGGGGTACTTGAGTGAGTGACATGCCGGCTCTGCATGCACAGCAAACCACCAATCACAACCATTCTTGATCAGATCGCAGCAGGCCCCGCCCCGCTAGTTTGCAGACCATCAAAACACCGGTAAGAAATGAGCGAGGCACAGGAGGACAATACCGGCGAGAATGAAGATTTACTTCCAAAAAGAAAAGCAACATCTGCCATCTGGAACTATTTTGGATACAAAAAGGTTCTTCTCTTCTTCATTCACAGATGAACCCCCTTATTTGAGGGTAAGCAACATGCATTATCATGACATGTTAGATCATGACTTAAGGTATGATGAATCAACCAGTTAAGATCCAGACGTCCGTGACTAAAATCCTTCATCCGGTTAAATATAGTTAAAAAAAACGCAATATATATCGCAGGGGAAAAAAATATTGCAATGTCAGTTTTTTTCAATATCGTGCAGCCCTAGTACGATCTCACTTAAGTCAAATTGTGTTGCAAATTCATTTCTTGGTGTTATGAAATCTTGAATGTAATGTAAACATATACAGTGGGGCAAAAAAGTATTTAGTCAGCCACCAATTGTGCAACTTAAAAAGATGAGAGAGGCCTGTAATTTTCATCCTAGGTACACTTCAACTATGAGAGACAGAATGGGGGGAAAGAATCCAGGAAATCACATTGTAGGATTTTTATCAAATCAAATCAATCAAAATGATCACAAGAACGGTGAGCAAAAATCCCAGAACCACACGGGGGGACCTAGTCAATGACCTGCAGAGAGCTGGGACCAAAGTAACAAAGGCTACCATCAGTAACACACTACGCCGCCTGGGACTCAAATCCTGCAGTGCCAGACGTGTCCCCCTGCTTAAGCCAGTACATGTCCAGGCCCGTCTGAAGTTTGCTAGAGAGCATTTAGATGATCCAGAAGAGGATTGGGAGAATGTCATATGATCAGATGAAACCAAAATAGAACTTTTTGGTAAAAACTCGACGTGTTTGGAGGAGAAAGAATGCTGAGTTGCATCCAAAGAACACCTACTGTGAAACATGGGGGTGGAAACATCATGCTTTGGGGCTGTTTTTCTGCAAAGGGACCAGGATGACTGATCCGTGTAAAGGAAAGAATGAATGGGGCTATCGTGAGATTTTGAGTGACAACCTCCTTCCATCAGCAAGGGCATTGAAGACGAAACGTGGCTGGGTCTTTCAGCATGACAATGATCCCAAACACACCTCCCGGGCAACAAAGGAGTGGCTTCGTAAGAAGCATTTCAAGGTCCTGGAGTGGCCTAGCCAGTCTCCAGATCTCAACCCCATAGAAAATCTTTGGAGGGAGTTGAAAGTCCGTGTTGCCCAGCGACAGCCCCAAAACATCACTGCTCTAGAGGAGATCTGCATGGAGGAATGGGCCAAAATACCAGCAACAGTGAAAACCTTGAGAAGACTTACAGAAAACGTTTGACCTCTGTCATTGCCAACAAAGGGTATATAACAAAGTATTGAGATGAACTTTTGTTATTGAGCAAATACTTATTTTCCACCATAATTTGCAAATAAATTCTTTAAAAATCAGACAATGTGATTTTCTGGACTTTTTTTCTCATTCTGTCTCTCATAGTTGAGGTATACCTAGGATGAAAATTACAGGCCTCTCTCATCTTTTTAAGTGGGAGAACTTGCACAATTGGTGGCTGACTAAATACTTTTTTGCCCCACTGTATATATGTTCCCTGGTGTCCTCACCTGCTCCCCCAGCTGGTGTTTGTGCTCCGTCACGGTCTTCTCCAGGTCTGAGATCCTGGTCTGCTGCTGACCGACCACCGTCCGCAAGTGTTTGATGCAGTTGTGGTTAGGAACCTCGTCTTTGGGCATCTCCAGCCTGCAGGAGGAGGAACACCGGGTTCAATATCAGACTGTTCAAGAAGTGTACTACCATCACCTCTACCGGGACGCAGTGGATAAATGGTAGTACCTCCATCTTTGTTAATACTTTTCCAGACACTTTTTTACGCTGCAATGGACAATCTTACACGAATGTACATTTACTAAGTGACTTAGTGTGTCTGTTTATTGTGTATATATAGGATATACATATTATTATATTGTATTCGGGATTGTGGGAAACGGTATTTCGATCTCTATGTACACACAAACTGAAAGATTGACATAAAGTTGACTTTGACTCTCAAAACACTTACATCCAGTGTTTGGAGCCGTTAGAAAACATTTAATGTAAGAAGAGGTTTTCCTAATCCAGCTATTTGGTCCTCATTAATATGGACACTTAAAACTTAAAATGTTTTCAGAACATTGTTGTTAATAACTTCTTATGTTTATATACATATTTTACTTTTTATCTCACGAAAATGGAGCAACAAAACCAGACACAGATTTTTGGTAAGCAACTTTTCTTGATGTTAAAAAGGAAGAACGGACTTCCAGGTACGATAAGAGGTGCAGGAGTTTCAAATAAATGTTTCTCTGTTCGATCTGAAACACAGAAACACATCACTGCTGACGGACGGCTCGGTCTGACAAGTGATGGTTGTTGTTTTAATATTTTAATGAAACCTTTTGCTCAAAATATCAAACAGATCATTCTACCCCCTCTGTTTCAGCCCTGTTGCTGAAGTGCTGATTCTGGGTCAGTAGCTTTAAAAACAATATATATACTTTAACCCCTAACCGTGCCCCCTCAGTGTGAGCGCAGTGATCTCTCCTCACCCGCAGCCCTCCACGCAGCTCACGGGTCTCTTGGGGTTGTGCTGGCAGTCTCTGAGGTGTGACGTCAGCTGGTCCAGGCGCAGCGTGGCTCCGCAGCCGAAGCCCGCGTTGTCGCAGCTGATCTGCAGTTTGGACAGCATGTTACGCATGATGCGGGGCACGGGCCGCAGGTGAGCCAGCGTCACCACGGTGCGGTCCACGGGACATATCTGCTGCTGCGCAAACCACTGGGTTATACAGGCGTTACAGAAGGCATGCTCGCAGTGAGGAGCCTGGGGGGGGGGGAGAGACCATCGTTAGAACAACAACGATACCACAGGTTTGTTTTTTAGTGTTTGTGTGAGGAAGCAGAGATGGAAAGAGTACACACATCCTTTACTCAAGTAGAAGTACAGATACTCGTGTTTAAAAATACTCTGGTGAAAGTAGAAGTACTGACTAAACTCCTTTACTCAGGTAAAAGTAAAGAGGCTTTGAAATGTACTTCAGTAAAAAGTACCCATAACTAGCAGCTGCTTTAAAGAGTACCTGACCTCCCTTTATATTAATAGAACAATAATGTCATTGTTAGCTAATGAATGTTTCCATGCTGAACAACGGCAACATGACAATGTTTCCATTGGTCCCTCTTCTTTAGAGAAGACCAGGAAATGATGGATACACGGATCGTGTTCAAATCAATTGGCACGCAATGACTCTAAAGAATAATGATCACGCCACCAAACACACATTCAGACTAAAGTGGCGGTGTGTGGCGCAGTGGGTTGTGCGCATGTGTTGGGATCAGGTGAGCACAGGTTCAAACCCCACTACAGTCACCCTGTCGTTGTGTCCCTGAAGACACTTCACCCGGGGATTGCCCACAGTATTGAGAGTATGTAAGTCGCTTTGGATAAAAGCGTCTAACAAGTGACATGTAATGTAAAGGAACCAGCCTGTTTGGAACATGTAAGAAGTAGAAAGTACAGGTATTTGAGTTCAACATGTAAGAAGTAGAAAGTACAGGTATTTGGGTTCAACATGTAAGAAGTAGAAAGACAGGTATTTGTGTTCAACATGTAAGAAGTAGAAAGTACAGGTATTTGAGTTCAACATGTAAGAAGTAGAAAGTACAGGTATTTGTGTTCAACATGTAAGAAGTAGAAAGTACAGGTATTTGGGTTCAACATGTAAGAAGTAGAAAGTACAGGTATTTGGGTTCAACATGTAAGAAGTAGAAAGTACAGGTATTTGGGTTCAACATGTAAGAAGTAGAAAGTACAGGTATTTGGGTTCAACATGTAAGAAGTAGAAAGTACAGGTATTTGTGTTCAACATGTAAGAAGTAGAAAGTACAGGTATTTGGGTTCAACATGTAAGAAGTAGAAAGTACAGGTATTTGTGTTCAACATGTAAGAAGTAGAAAGTACAGGTATTTGTGTTCAACATGTAAGAAGTAGAAAGTACAGGTATTTGGGTTCAACATGTAAGAAGTAGAAAGTACAGGTATTTGGGTTCAACATGTAAGAAGTAGAAAGTACAGGTATTTGTGTTCAACATGTAGGAAGTAGAAAGTACAGGTATTTGGGTTCAACATGTAAGAAGTAGAAAGTACAGGTATTTGTGTTCAACATGTAAGAAGTAGAAAGTACAGGTATTTGAGTTCAACATGTAAGAAGTAGAAAGTACAGGTATTTGGGTTCAACATGTAAGAAGTAGAAAGTACAGGTATTTGGGTTCAAAGTGTAAAAAGTAGAAAGTACAGGTATTTGAGTTCAACATGTAAGAAGTAGAAAGTACAGGTATTTGGGTTCAACATGTAAGAAGTAGAAAGTACAGGTATTTGAGTTCAACATGTAAGAAGTAGAAAGTACAGGTATTTGGGTTCAACATGTAAGAAGTAGAAAGTACAGGTATTTGTGTTCAACATGTAAGAAGTAGAAAGTACAGGTATTTGAGTTCAACATGTAAGAAGTAGAAAGTACAGGTATTTGGGTTCAACATGTAAGAAGTAGAAAGTACAGGTATTTGAGTTCAACATGTAAGAAGTAGAAAGTACAGGTATTTGGGTTCAACATGTAAGAAGTAGAAAGTACAGGTATTTGTGTTCAACATGTAAGAAGTAGAAAGTACAGGTATTTGAGTTCAACATGTAAGAAGTAGAAAGTACAGGTATTTGGGTTCAACATGTAAGAAGTAGAAAGTACAGGTATTTGGGTTCAACATGTAAGAAGTAGAAAGTACAGGTATTTGTGTTCAACATGTAGGAAGTAGAAAGTACAGGTATTTGGGTTCAACATGTAAGAAGTAGAAAGTACAGGTATTTGTGTTCAACATGTAAGAAGTAGAAAGTACAGGTATTTGAGTTCAACATGTAAGAAGTAGAAAGTACAGGTATTTGGGTTCAACATGTAAGAAGTAGAAAGTACAGGTATTTGGGTTCAAAGTGTAAAAAGTAGAAAGTACAGGTATTTGAGTTCAACATGTAAGAAGTAGAAAGTACAGGTATTTGGGTTCAACATGTAAGAAGTAGAAAGTACAGGTATTTGAGTTCAACATGTAAGAAGTAGAAAGTACAGGTATTTGGGTTCAACATGTAAGAAGTAGAAAGTACAGGTATTTGAGTTCAACATGTAAAAAGTAGAAAGTACAGGTATTTGGGTTCAAAGTGTAAAAAGTAGTCAGAACAATAAGTAGTGGAATAAAGTACTGATACCATATTTTTTTTTGATAGTAAAAATAACTTAATTCAGAGTGAGAGTGAGAAAAAAATCTTAACATTAAAAAATGAATATATTCTGGCGTCATAAAGTCGTTAATTTGCGAGAAAAATATGTCACTAAATAACAAGAAAAAAATATTCTCTGAGATTAAAAAGGCAACATCTGCAAGAAAATAAGATAGAACATAAGAAAACATAATACAGTTTAAAACTATTTTCTGTTGGTAAAGTGGAAATTAATTAGGGGGAAATTGCTTGGTATTAAATAGGAAAAATACATTTGATATTCTTTGAGATTAAAGCAGTAAAAATACATGTTTTTAACTTGCTGGTCGCTGCCTCCATATCAAACAAACCCTTCAAAAAACACTGAAACCTAAACAGATCACAAACAAAGAAACTGACGAGGCAGAAAAGCATCTCTGGTGTCTTTGGTTTCAGATGGAAGAGGCAGGTAAAGGTAGAGAGGGGAACATATCCTTCATATAGGATAAGTGTGTAAAGTAGATCCACAGCTGGTGCTCCTGTCTGCTTCTACTGCAGGTGACACACACACTGCACCTCCGTCAGATCATCCCTCTAACGCAGGGGTGTCCAAACTACGGCCCGCGGGACATTTTGAATCGGCCTTCAGCTAATTAAGAAAGTATAGTGAAATATGGCCCACAAAGGAAACTTCTGCTTGTCTTATATTGTACATCTTAAATATATGTGTTCAAATACATTACACAGTATTCATGTGTTAATTAAAGTTGGAAACATGTCCTAACAAATCTAAGTTGATAAGAAAAAAGCCCAGTAACTTATTTCCACAACAAGCTTGAAATAAACCCTTCATATTTCCTCCTATGAAATAAGGAATGAGCCGCCTACACAATAACTGAAACCCTCTGGAGAGCTTTTTTCCCAACTTAACTTATGAGGTAATATATCTCTAGTGAGTGGCCCAGCCCTTCGTATGTTTTTCTGTATGTGGCCCTCGGTGAAAAAGGTTTGGACCCCCCTCCTTTCACGCAAACATGTCCCAAAGTGGGATGAATAAAGTACTTCTTATCTTGAACTGACCTGCACTGGTTCTTCCAGCACTCCACTGCAGATGGGGCACAGCAGGTCTTCATCCACCTCCCCTTGGAACCTCGTAATGTCGTACCCCATGGTACATACCTGGGATACACAGCCTCCTGAAACACACAGGTGATATTTAGACATCCTCATGGGACTGAAGATAGATATAAACACTTATAGTATCTACACAAACACGCGGAGCCTACCTCACTCACAAAAGGCCTGAAATGCTTCCATTCAGCTCTGGAGGTAAAACTGCGACATCAGGCAGAAACAATCTGTCCGGGATAAGAGACACACACCCTCCCTGCACAAAAGAAATGATATTCACATTGATTATTCAGTTTTAAAAAACAATATTGGATAGTTGATGGATAGGTAAGACGTCATAATAATAATAATGTTTTCTCTGTGCGGGATCTCTGATTTTAGGACAGAGCCAGACATGCCCCACCAAGACACACAGCTTGTCATCTTGTGTCTCTTTATTTGCATGTATGTTTCTTTATGGTTTGTATTTGCAGTAGTGTGTGTCCTTGATGCTATTTGGTGTCTTTGTAGTCTGTGTATTTCTCGTTCTGGTCATTTTGAGCCTCTTTCTGTTTGGTACACTGTTATTACGTGACATTTGGTCAGCTGTGCCTGGTGGGGTTGTTCAGAAAATCCTCCCATGGCTGACACCAAGAGGTGAGTTATGCTTCATTAACCCACAGAAGAAGAAACAGACGGTTACAGGAATACTAAAATGGCCTGAAGATCAAATTACAACACACCTTTGTGTAGATGCTTTTCCCTCATACTTCAGAATCAGAAACAGGTTTATCACCAGGTAGGTTGACATGTACGAGGAATTTGATTGGGTGTCGTTGTGGATACATAAAAGTAAAACTAAAATTAAAAACACAGATGGAAAACTATTTTAAGAAAACTATAATAGCATTCAAATATGTTAAAAAAATACAGTAAAATATAGCAGTATTTACTTACTTTACACTTTACCGGGATGACCTTACAGGAAGCTAAACCGAGAGGGACATGCTATTTAAAAAGTACATTTAGTGTGATTACTAGAGGACTGAAAGGTGTTTGAGCCTTACAGGGAACACACCGAGCCCAGAGAGGAGGTGGTTAACCCTCTAACACCCCAACATGTGAACCACCTCCTGCTGACACCGACAGGAGACTGTGTGTATAAATATATATTCATATACAGCTGACCTGGTTTCAGACACACACACACACACCTGGCTGCACATCCATCGCGCTCTGCATGCACACATGCTAACCACCAATGCTAACGTTAGCCACGTCTATGATGTGATTCTGTGACACATTTCACTATATTTCAGTGCCTGTATGTTAATAAGATAAAGTGCAGTAATCTCGATTTAACACCCTTCTGTTTGACTTTGAGCGGTGTCAGTGCAGTTTCCTGGTAATTAATTAAATGCAGCTAACTGTTGAAATATTGTGCAATGTGCAATATAAACACTGTACGGTGCTATACATATTTTCATAGATGTCCAGAAACGTATTTTTATGGTGGCAATACTTTAATATGCTGGCCTTTTTTTAACCTGCTATGCTACAGTACATTTCGCCGCTGTGGAAATAATAAAAGGTATTCTGAGTCTGATTCACGCTTGCTAACTGAGTTTGCTCTGGATGTTATCATCAAGCTAACACATGCTAACAGATAGCCGTTGATTTCCTATGGATGTTAGCATTGAGCTAACACCGAGCTAACGCCTGTTAACCAGATATCCGTTAGTTTCCTATAGATGTTAGCATTGAGCTAACGCCTGTTAACCAGATACCCGTTAGTTTCCTATAGATGTTAGCATCGAGCTAACGCATGCTAACTAGATTTCCTCTGGATGTTAGCATCGAGCTAACCAGACAGAGCTCAGTCTGAGGAAACTACACCGACAAATGTCTCATCACAACCCGCCACCTTAGGGGAACACATCATTACGGAATGGTATACCTACTTGAACATGTAGTGAAACAGATCCTAATCCCGAGGTTTTTGTTTTTCCTGACCTCCTACTGTAACTAGTAGCTCGTTAGCCACGTCCTGAGCTACATCCTACACCGCTGTGTCGGGACCGAGGCGTGCGGGCGATGACGTCATGACGTAAAAGAGTAGGAGCATTTTTTTATTGGTCCGTAAAAACCAATTGAATTTGTTTCACACAAAAAAGGGCTAAAATATGTATTTATAAGCCAGTGGAATATCAGTATGTATGACATGAACAATGTTTAATTTCAAAAAATTATAAATCAAAAAAAGAATGTCACGTGGGTTTCTTATTAAAAAGTGGAATTATTTTTTCATTTTTCATATTTTATTTTTATTTGAGAGGGCACCAATTTCATTTATGAATTAATGTCCAACACATCGGGTATGAAAGGCCTCCTCTTCAGCCAGGCACTGTTGTGATTCCCTGCATGTTGCAGCAGGTGAACAGGAAGGAGGTGCACTGCATGCAGAAAGAGAGTTGTAATATGGCTGAACAGAAGCAGAAACACATTGAAAACATGAGTCACCATCTTTCTGCAGGGACAGCAGCGTCATCATGTGGTTCTGATCGTAGTCCAGCTCCAGCGACGTGCAGGGTGAAACCTTTAATACATATATTTTGTACAGTGATCCAGAATACTGATTTTATTTCAGAATTTTTACATAATTTGGACTTTTTCTCAGATTTTTTGTTTTGATTTTTACATATATAAATCCAACTCCAGGCAACCCTTGGTCTCTGAATTGTTCTTAGAATAAAACTTGCAGCATCTACTGCAGGTGGTTTCTGCAATATTAAAATGTCTGTGACCTCAGGATGTAATGACGGTTGCCGGTGGTACAATGCACAGCTTACATTTGTATATAAATATATATTTTTTAACATTTGAAAAATGTAGGTTGAAGCGTTTGATACATATCTTTTTTGCACAAAGCATTATTTCAAATGTTAAAAACCGTCAAGCTACCTCCTCACACCTGTGGGTTTCCGACACCCAAAAATGTCCAAAATTATTATTTTCTTTTTCAGAATTTTTCTTCAGAATTCTGACTTTTCCCAGTATTTACTTTTTCTTTCAAAACTTTTAAATGTGTTCATGATTTTGACATTTTCTCTGAATTGTGACCATTTTCAAAATGTTGACTTTTTCTCTGAATTTTAACAATTTTTCTGAATTCCGTACAGCTTTCAGTAGAAAAAAACACGACTTCTATAATACACTGTTAGAGAAATGTTAAAACATACATTTGAGACGAAAGGTTTTGGTTATTTTGAATGTTGGTAAATATTTACTTTTCTATTTAATTTGAGTGTTGGGAATTTTTTTTACCGTCTTTCAGAATTTTTAGTTTTTTTTCTCAGACTTTTTACTTTATCTCAGATTTGGACTTTTTCAAATTTCGTTTCGGATGTTTGACTTTTTTCTCAGATTGCTGTCTATTATTTTTCTAGGTCTCAGGAGGATTACTTTCAGCTCGAGTAGACTATGAATAATTATTAAAAACACGACTTCTATAATACACTGTTAGAGAAATGTTAAAACGTACATTGGAGACGAAAGGTTTTGGTTGTTTTGGAAATCAACGTTATTAAATATTTACTTCTTTAATTGACTGTTGGGACGCGGACAGAGTAAACCCCCAGAAGAAGAACAGGGCGTCTGTAATGATCCACAGAATCCCTTTTTTGAATTTCTTCCAGATTTTTGACTTTTTTCAGAAATTGACTTCAGAATTAACATTTTTCTCAGAATTTCTTCTCAGAATTTTACTCAAATTTTGACTTTTTTCTCAGAATGTTGACTTTTTTCCGAATTTTGAGTGTTTTTCAGATTTTTGCATATTTTCTGAATTTTGACTATTGTATTTATGTTATTTTCATCTTTGTCCTTAGTTGAGCTTCTTCATGTACAGTGCAGTAAAATACACCGCTTTCAGTATTACACTACTAATGTCACTGTTAGAGAAATGTTTAAAAGGAACCTTGGAGACTAAAGGTTTTGGTTGTTTTGGAAATCAACATTATTACATATTTAATTGACTGTTGGGACGCGTGCACCGCACAGAGTAAACCCCCAAAAGAAGAACAGGGCGTCTGTAATGATCCACAGAATCAGTGTATGTATAATTAACGAAGACAGAATATTTAGCAATAGCACTTTATTCAACACAAACAACCCTAAGCCACAATACTGAATGACAAGACCAATTGGCTGCAGCAAACATTTTATAAAATAGATTCAGGTTTTTAATGTCACTAAATTGTTTTTTTTTCCTTTTCTTTTAACGTCAGAAAGACAGATGCAGGTTTTTCCAAAACAGTGAATGATCTTTTACATATTTAACATTGTTGTAACAAATCATCATTCACATGTTCACACAAAGGAATAACAAGGCAAAGTGCTTTCAGGATTGCATTGTCGAGAAAAAAGAAAAATTAAATAAAAATCATGAACGGCTTGAGGTTTCAGGAAGAGGGTGGGGGGTGTTCTGGATTAAGGGGTTAAATGGGGGGGGTCGTAAACCTCAAACCTTTCACCTCCTAGCCCCCCTCCCCGTTACACTGAAGCGGGCAGTGAGACGGACGCCTGTAAAATTTGGTTTTGAGTGGACAGATGTGTTGAAAGGCATCGTACAGAAATACAAATCCACCAGTTTTGTCATTTGTTTCTTTTACAGCTGCGGGGGAATAACGGAGCGACGGGGAAGCTGTAAACGTCGGAGTAATGCAAACTACACAGGGCAAAGCAAAGAAATACAAATAAAAGCCAATGCATGGTGAAATAAACTCCTCTGAATGTTAAAAGGGGACTATCATCATAATCTGCATCATAACATTGTCTGGCTTCACATTCCAGTGGTATCTTGTCGTATAAATGCTTCTCATAAATATTTTTTTAATCAACGTCAAATAAGACATATACACATACAGCACAACCAAGCACACTTTATGTTTTTAACGACCATTGCTTATGATAAATCTGTTATCCCGTACGGTGAATATTTTGTATTATTAGGTGGAGAGACAAACGATACTCAAGGCTGCAAAAAACATGGAGGTAGGAGAAATGCTACTGAAAAACAGCAAGTGATGCTAACGTGGAGAAACGCCAGCGGCCGCCGTCCAGTCTGCCGTTAGGAGATTTCATTTAGTTAAATAACGCGGGATATGGATCTGTACAATGGCGTATTAGTGGCTTTAGAGGTAAGAATGATAATACTTGAAATTAGGGAGAGAGGGGAGACGGGCGGCGATAAGATTGAAGTCATAAAAAGACGATAAAAACATCAAATAAAACACAGATTTACGAGAAAAACACCTTTTACAAGTATTTTTCAGACTTTCATGAGTTTGTATTTATGACTTGATTATCTAAGGGTATATTTAATACTCTGTAGATTTGTGAGTTTTTGTTTCTCTAAATATTATGACTATCATAAAATATTTTTTAATACAGAAAAACGAATTTTTTCTTTGAAATCTAAGACTTTTAACTCAAAAAGTAGATTTTAATCTCAGAGATTAACGATATTAATCAGACGTTTTTCGTGCCAATAACTTTAATCTGAGTCTTTTTCTAGTAATTTATCAGATTTTTTATCGTACATTTTTACTACTTATATCTTAAAGTTACGACTTATCGTAAAAAGTAGATTTTATTCTCAGAAATTTTCGTAAATCTTGTTGAGAATCTATCTCCCAATCTAGAATTATTATTTCACCTACAAAGACCCTAATACGCCGCCATATATTTGACCACAAAATCTCAAATAGCACCCCCCCTCTCTACGCCTCTGGGTGCAGACTGGTGCAGCAGCGGTGGATATTGAAGCCATCTTAGCGACCTCACAAAATAATTGTAAAAATGTCGTCTGAACCCCATGTCTCCGCCCGGTCGACTCTACGCTGTTGTTTCTAACTCCGTTGGTCCTGTCGTCATCACAGGTGCTGGTGATGGCATCGACTCCTTTATTATACACACAGTAGAGCAGGATATTTGCAGATTTGTAAATGAGGTAATCAGCGTTAAAAAGTAGGGAACCCTGTCATCGACGTCGCACTTCATTCACCAGCAAAAGCTAAAAAAAATCCTTGATCGGCGGAGAAATTAAAATGGACTTTGGAATGTAGGTCGGACGAGCCAAGTCTTATTTTGAAATGTTTTCTCTTTGCACTGTTTGATTGTAACTCATCACATGCCCTGATTCAGCCCCTCCCCCCTTTTTAAATCCCTAGATAAGCCACTCAAAGTAAAAACAGGCAACCCTTTATTATCTTGTTGATGATTTAAGGCTGCCCTCAGTCCAGTTGTGAGGATTGTTTAATAGCTCGTGAGTTGCAATGAGGTGGCGCCGTCTACAGTGAAGCGGACTAAACATAAAAACACACGAAAGGGAAAGGGACGACCCGCTACCAAAATAAGTCACAGAACATGCAGAATGACATCCTTTCCTACAGTAGGCTATTCCTAATAGCACATTCAAAGGGGCTCCTAAGGGACACATGGTCTGATATGGCTCTGCTTTAGAGTAACGTGGGACTATTTCCCCAGAAGAAGAAGTCTGTAAGGTGCTGCTTCAGAAGCCTTATTATTTCACCTGTCATTCAGCTCGCCAGTCTTCCTTCGTGAAAATACATGTTCCCCTCCTCTGCTGGTGAAAACAAACGGCACTTTCAAAAAGGGAATGTTTTTTCTCTAAAACCACAATCACAGGAGCTCCAGGAAACACATCAGAAAACACACACACAGGCTATACAGTAGATATGAATCTCAAGAGCGTCTTATCTGTTCACGCTTTAGGCTACACGCTGAAAAGGGAGGGACACGGTAAGAACCCTTAATGCTCGACATTGAAAACAAATATAAGGCATTTCATATTTCCTTGTATCGTCACTGACAGCAGGTCTAAATATTTTTCATTCAAGGAGGAGGAGGATGCATATTCACGTCTACACATGCAAATGAACCGGCTATAAGCAGAACTACAATACCATCCAAAACAAACGCACCTACTCAAATCTATCAGTAGTGCACAGTCCTTCCTCTGAGCAGGCAGCTTCTTAAAAGTCCGATATTATAAATCACAGTTTTCAGATGAAATAGCAAACACACACACCAGATCCTTCATGTGCTACAGACGGGGACTTTTGGTGTTAAACAGAATATTAAATATTTCTCAAAGGAAGCAACGATAAACAAAAGGTTATTGCACTTTTTATCTTTTGTCTATTTTCCACAAAACAAAGTCAGCTTGAGAGAAATCCATGCCTTTAAATGACAACGAAGGTTACGTCACTTGGATTGTTAGTTTGATCACACCGTTATCGACACCGCACGCAGCTACTACCGTCAGTCTAACAGCCGGAAACACATCGAGTCTGCAGTCACAACACACTTTGATCTGGGATGAAGAGGAGCAATCAGAAGGACCTCTGACGCCGGTCGCTCTACAGTTAGTGTTTTTTATGACAATCAAACCCTAAATTTGGTGCCTTCTTTGGATTTGTGCTTTTTTTATTATACCCCCCATCCATTCAAATGTGTTGATGTGCCCTATGATCAAAAGCATAGAAATCGCATCAGCTATGTGCGGTTCATTCTGAGTTTTATCTTCAGATCAGCGAGGGGGGGGGGGGTGGAGCCTGTAGTCAGTGTCATTTCCTGTTCCCATTATAAGGCTTCTGGGAAATACGAATGGAAGACCGTACCTTTCGGTAGTAACGAATAAAAGGCACCATGCCACCGCTGTGCTCCGTGTTTCACACTCCTGGTGGGGGACGAACGGGAAGGGAAGGCGGTCGAACTAGCGTTAGCCATACAGTCGAATTCAGTGTCTTTCTGACTTCCAGAGGTAAAGTTTTATAGCTACCTTCACCCTGTGTGACCTCTGTGGGCTGCAATGAAGAGACGTGGTCTACAAAAGAAAAAAAAGGGTTCGTTGTTTGTGCATGTTTTTACATTTCCGACATATATTGAAAAGTCACGAGAGAAATCAGCAACAACACCGATGAGGTAAAAAAACTGCAGGTCCGATAAGAAGAGGCGACGACGAAACAAAAGGTAGGAAACGCATCTAATCTAACAGCTCTCAGGTTTCGGCTGGGTTACGCAGGATTTACACTGGACCACGAGATTTAACTCTTTGTTAGCATAGCTGTACAAGAAGCAACAATTCCAGACTTTTTTTTTCTGTATTTGAGGTACACCACTTTGACCCCAGGCGACGGAGGTACACCACTTTGACCTCCAGGCCCCGGGTGGCGGAGGTACACCACTTTGACCCCCAGACCCCGGGTGGCGGAGGTACACCACTTTGACCCCCAGACCCCGGGTGATGGAGGTACACCACTTTGACCCCCAGGCCCCGGGTGACGGAGGTACACCACTTTGACCCCCAGACCCCGGGTGATGGAGGTACACCACTTTGACCCCCAGGCCCCGGGTGGCGGAGGTACACCACTTTGACCCCCAGACCCCGGGTGACGGAGGTACACCACTTTGACCCCCAGACCCCGGAGGTACACCACTTTGACCCCCAGGCCCCGGGTGGCGGAGGTACACCACTTTGACCCCCAGGCCCCGGGTGGACGGAGGTACACCACTTTGACCCCAGGCCCCGGTAGGCGGAGGTACACCACTTTGACCTCCAGGCCCCGGGTGACTGGAGGTACACCACTTTGACCCCAGGCCCCGGGAGGCGGAGGTACACCACTTTGACCCCCAGGCCCCGGGTGGCGGAGGTACACCACTTTGACCCCAGGCCCCGGGTGACGGAGGTACACCACTTTGACCCCCAGGCCCCGGGTGACGGAGGTACACCACTTTGACCCCCAGGCCCCGGAGGTACACCACTTTGACCCCCAGGCCCCGGGTGAGCGGAGGTACACCACTTTGACCCCCAGGCCCCGGGTGAGCAGAGGTACACCACTTTGACCCCCAGGCCCCGGGTGACGGAGGTACACCACTTTGACCCCCAGGCCCCGGGTGACGGAGGTACAACACTTTGACCCCGAGTGACGGAGGTACACCACTTTGAACCCCGGGTGGCGGAGGTACACCACTTTGACCCCCAGGCCCCGGGTGACGGAGGTACACCACTTTGACCCCCAGGCCCGGGTGACGGCGGTACACCACTTTGACGCCCAGGCCCCGGGTGACGGAGGTACACCACTTTGACCCCCAGGCCCCGGGTGACGGAGGTACACCACTTTGACCCCCAGGCCCCGGGTGACGGAGCCCACTTTGATTGTTGTATGAGTGAAATGCATTAATTCAGTGGCAAATATGGCGAAATCCTTAACAATCTCTGCACCACCGGCAACCGTCGAACCCTCCTCACACCCAAAGGTGTCCAACATTAATTTGTATTATTTAACAATCCAACGAGTAGCAGAACTCAGCTGACGCACGTTTACTGCCAGGTCATTCTATTTTCAGCTTTTTAAGGCAAAAGGCTCAACAGTGGATCAGAGAGCTGAATTGAAATTTGCCGTTTTACTTCAAGTAAGAACCGTAAGGAAGAGGGTTTTGGACACATGAGGAAAGGTTTTTGACATGCGAGCAAAAGTGAAAAAATACTTCCCAGAATCTTTACTTTTGACTTTTCAGAATTTTTACTTTTTCGACCGGAATTGGAATTTTTGCAGAAATGTTACTTTTTTTTAAAAATACTTTTTCCCCAGAATTTGGAATTTTAATCATTTTTTTCGGAATTTTTCTCTCTCTCACCAAAATGTTTACTTCGCATAACTTTTACATTATTTTAGAAGTTTTACTTTTTCACTGAATTTCCACTTTTCCCACCATTTTTTACTTCCGTGAGATTATTGACTGTTCAGATTTTTTTTCTTCAGAATCTTGACTTTTTTCTAAATTTTAAAAACATCGATTTCTATTTTTACTCTTTCCACAGACTTTCTACTTTTCCCAGAATTTTTTCCCCCCAGAAATGTTATTTTCTCAGAAATTTGACTTTTCAGTTTTGTTTTTCATGACTTTTACTTTTACATCAAAAATTTGGTTTAAGATTTTTTTTCTCGCATAACTTTAACATTATTTTTGAATTTTTACTTTTTCACTGAATTTCCACAATTTTTTAAATCCAATTTCTTTTCAGAATCTTGACTTTTTTCAGAATTTTTAAAAACATCTATTTTTACTCTTTTCACAGAAAATTTTTTCCTCAGAAATTTGACTTTTATTTCCCAGAATTTCGACTTTATTCCGAATTTTGACTTTAATTTCAGAACACCATTTTTTAAAAACTTTTGTCCCATCCCAAAATGTTTCTCTCATGTGGCCCTAACCCTCTCCCACAGCGGATACATCCGTTTGAGGCAAATCAATTCTATACCATGCTTTTTTTTGGACATCAACAATTTTTCTCACACAATATCTCATTTTACACACACACACACACACACACACACACACACACACACACACACACACACACACACACACACACACACACACACACACACACACACACACACACACACACACACACACACACACACACACACACACACACACACACACACACACACACACACACAAGGGATTGCTTTGCCAATAGCAAAAGGGATTACAAAAAGTCAAAGTATACAACTGACTTCTAGCATTTCAACAGAACACTTGCATTTTAATATCCCATTCAAATATTGATATAGTTTTGACTAATATAATAATAATAACTGGTGGAAAAACATGCGGCTCCAAACACAGATAATCCTGCCTACTTCTGAATATTTACTGACCATGTGAGTATGATTTATGTCTAAAGGCAAATAAAGGTTTCTATGGCACTAAATGGGTGTAGCTTAGGTGCATTTTTGTCAAATATAGGCTATTAAACGACGAGTGTGTGATCTACTGTTTGTCCCTCTTTACTGTAAGGCAATCTCAATGGAATGGATGAATATTAACTTGTTCACCTTGTACGCTACACAATATATAGAATATTACACAGGCCTATTCTCCAACACAAAACAAGGATATCAATGCAGGAAGACTACTACGTATACATATGTAGAGAGTTTGTTGCTACCTGCGTCATATCTACGCGTACAAATGGAGAACTGAACTGGCCCTACATTCACGTCAGTCACATGGCTCAGATTGGACTGTAAACGGCTAATGCATAACTCCTTTGCTGCTTTAATAAAGAGAGGCCCTCCCCTCGTCCACCTCTCCATGCATTTTGGCAAACAGGCCTTCACTTGTGACCAAACATCATTATTAGAACATCTTAAACCCCTTTTTGTTAGAAATCTTCCATTGGCATTTATGCTCTGACTTGGCCTGAACGGATGGCAGTGCAATGTTTGTGCTGCACACGGTAACTCTCTCTATTGCTACAGTTGGACCTGTCATTGCTTCACCAGGTAGACGCTCCGTTTAGCTTAACCGCTACCAGAGCTGCAACAACGAGAACATTATCGATTTATCGTGACTTTGCATACAGGAAAATATCAGGTTACATGCTGCTGTCTCTCTGTTTGAGAGTGAATATCTTTGAGCAACATTTTCACTACCCAAGAGGGTCGTGAGCATGTTTCCCTTCCGTATGTTAAAACTCTGCTTCCTTGTCTTTTATATTTGTCCTGCTGTGACACAAGAAGTCATACTTGATCTGACAACTTCCGCATCGTATGTTCTGACGTTTTAAAAACACCAAGCGATGATGAAGATAATCGTCCTGCAGCCCTAATCTTTACAAAATCATGATCTCGCTCCATGCACAATCACTCACACAAATAAAAAAAGCATGTATAAGAATACTGTGGAACAACCAAAGGGTGCGGAGTAGCTGCAGAGATTTCTTTGAGTGACTTTTTAGGCTGGGTAACGTCACCGTGTCACTTTCATTTTGGGCCCTGAAATATAACACAAAGAAACGAGAGGAGGGCAGTGGTTTTTTTTGTCTTTCGTTTTTTAAATAATGCATCGTTTGAGTACGATTTCAATGCTCGACCCTTCCTTCCTGTATTCAGCAGCAACACACACGCATGTAAACACAAGTACACACTGACATATGCTCCATGTTGCACACTTAGAACCTGAATGTACTAAAGTGCGTGCTTCACTATCTAATCATTAAGTGCTGTGGGATTTGGGTTTCAAAAACAAACAAAGAAAATTAAATTACGGAACATCCCATCACAAAAACAAATCGATATAATGCTGCGATCTGATTGGTTAATAAATTCTGCCTGCTGCTTCAGCACAGATCCTGAGATTACAAACAAACACATGTACCTATCTCTAATAATAACTATAATAATATAACTGAATTTAATTTTGTTCAAGAGACCCAAAAGGCTCGGGATCATTTCAGCAGCAAATCCACGACACGTTTACATGCACACAAATATCACACGTATGAGGATTACATCGAGCATATATTACGTTTGGATATTAAAAATCAAGCCTTGATGCATCTTCCAATGAAAGGCGGATATTACTCGGGGCGTTTCTGGGACTCGTTTAGACGCTTCTCAGTCCGTTTGTGACCGACTTTGTGCCGGTTTAATTGTAAAATGCAAGCCCAAGAGAAATGTCTGGGTCTGAAGGAGAAACACACCTGGAGATTAGCAGCAGCCTTTTTAACAAGGTGTCCTCGGGGCGGGGCTTGAAGAAGACAAAGAGAGGAAGGTGTATTTTGCATTTTGAGAATAAAGTCATATTTTTACTGGTTTTTTGGATATTTATATTCACAGTAAGTATTTTCTCTTTATCTTCTTCATTTTTTTAAACATGTTCTTTTCATAATAATTCAAACGTAGCTTCCTTTATGGTCTTGTTCTGTAATGAGTGCATGAAACAGATCATTCTGTGCATGTAAACGAAGCCGGTTTCTGCTCTAAAAATGGACTTCAGTCAGTTTTGAATAAATCGCGGGGTCTTCCCCTAGGTCCTCGTCTCTCATCCAGTCGCCTCATGTTTGCAGATTGTGCCTCTTCATTACCGGCGGATCTGAATCAGTGTCATCTAACCACCAGCACATGGTTTAAAAAAACAAATAGCATATATATAAAGTCACAAACTGACAGCTCTAGTGGTCCGATACAATCATCTTTAGTACCAGAGGGAAATGGGATGAGGAGACGACGAAAAGAAAAAAGCACATATTTGGATTTCTGCTATTCCTGAAATCTAAAAACAGGCATTGGCCTCAGCGAAGATCCCTGTTTCGCCTCTGGGAGGGAAAGCAGCTCCCTGTCACGGACATATTCAATTAATACGCCGGCTTTTTGAGTTTTTTCTACGGGTGCAACAACGCTGTAAAAAGGTGTGTGTGTGTGTGAGATCCTCAGGGCTCCAACTGAAACGATGTGTTAGGAAGGCATGGGTCAAAAAGGCATTTCATGAGACGCCATAAAAGGCCATCCAGTGCATTCGCGTTGACACTGACAGTAAAATGCCCGGCACACACAGAGCCATTCGTTTAGTCTTTAGGTTAATTATTTCATGAGATAATAAAAAGAAAACACATTCCAGGGAAACAAAAGCCCTTTGTGACAGTGATTGTCTATTCATAACAAAAAGAAAACGGCCAAAAGAAATAAAATATTGCTTGAAAACTGCCCAATAAAACGTAGCAGACATTACTCTCTGTTTTGAATTGACCACGAAGACATCAAACAAAAAGTGCCGTAAAAAAAACAAAACAGAAATCTGACGCCTCTCTTTGAGGCCGTTCTGAAACACTGTTGAAACGAGATGGGAAATTGAAATGGCTTGTTCACGTTCTGTGCTAAACGATGTTTGATGAGGTGTTGTTGGCAGATATCACTATAGAGCCTTCCTCTAGAGTCAAAGGCCTCGGTCTCTACGGCTTCTCCTCGACCCTGGGGAAAGAGCAGCTGCTAAACGATTGACGAGGTATATCGAGATCTATTGTCTTTCTCTGTACAGTACACTTTATCTCAAATAAATAATTTATAGCCATAATAGTGTTGATCAACTTTGGTCATAAGTTATACGCTTAGAAACATTCTAGCTTTAACAAACACGTACTCTAAAACAGGAAGTCGGCATGTGTGGATTCAGCAGCGTTTACCAAGTTGTCCTAAAATGCCGTTTTTGTTTTTTTAAAGTACACTATGGAATTAAATCGAGACCCTTTTTCCAGAACGTTTCGGTTTGTACTGTAGGACACAAGCATTGCACTCTTTGAGAATTTAGATTTTTTTTGTTTCCTTCATAAAAATCTAACAGATATTTAAAAAAAAGAGAGGAAAAGGAGGAATAATCAAACAGGAAGTCTGTGATCATTCTTTAGGGAAGGTTCCTCTACAAGGTCACAGCGGTACATGATATGGTGTTTTATACTGCGATATGATTCCCATGCTTTAAGATTATATAATTGTTATGGTTTTAAAGGGTTAAATAATTCTTTAAACGGCCAGATTGTGTTTGTTTTGGATCTGCGTGACCTTGTAGAGTGCTTTACACTACAGGATGGAGGAATGGATCCAATTGCATATTAGGTTTGACTGCACCTCAAGAGAAGACCCCACACACACACACACACACACACACACACACAGAACAGACGTGTGGTTCCTGGTCCTCTGGGTTAAAGGGTGGTGGTGGTGGTGTTAGCAGCTGACTGAGGGGTGTTGGGGGGGGGTCTCTCACTCAGACAGGCAGCCGTCCAGCTCCTTCACGAAGCCGTTGTGGAGGCCGTTGGAGGGCAGCGGGGCGCAGGAGGCCGTGATGCCGCAGTGCTTCAGCAGGTTCAGCCCCGGGGAGGGGGTCACGCTGGGGGGGCCGCAGGAGCAGGAGGAAGGGTCCCGCGGGGGGAAAGGCTTCATGGTGGAGAGGATCAGAGCCAGGCAGTCCGCCACGTCCTTGTTGGGAGCGCAGGCCAGAGCGGGGGTGTGGCCTGAGGGAGGGAACACAGCAGAGGTCACATGACATTCAGCTTCATCTGAAGAGACTCTATGGTGTCCGGCAGGCAGAGGGGGAAGTAGTGGAGGACACATACTTTGTTACTGTACTTAAGTACATTGTTCTGGTATCAGTACTTTACTCCACTACTTATTTTTCTGACCACTTTTTACTTTCTACTTCTCACATGTTGAACTCAAATACCTGTACTTTCTACTTCTTACATGTTGAACACAAATACCTGTACTTTCTACTTCTTACATGTTGAACACAAATACCTGTACTTTCTACTTCTTACATGTTGAACACAAATACCTGTACTTTCTACTTCTTACATGTTGAACACAAATACCTGTACTCTCTACTTCTTAGTTCTTACATGTTGAATACAAATACCTGTACTTTCTACTTCTCACATGTTGAACACAAATACCTGTACTCTCTACTTCTTACATGTTGAACACAAATACCTGTACTTTCTACTTCTTACATGTTGAACACAAATACCTGTACTTTCTACTTCTTACATGTTGAACACAAATACCTGTACTTTCTACTTCTTACATGTTGAACACAAATACCTGTACTCTCTACTTCTTAGTTCTTACATGTTGAATACAAATACCTGTACTTTCTACTTCTCACATGTTGAACACAAATACCTGTACTTTCTACTTCTCACATGTTGAACACAAATACCTGTACTTTCTACATCTCACATGTTGAACACAAATACCTGTACTTTCTACATCTCACATGTTGAACACAAATACCTGTACTTTCTACTTCTCACATGTTGAACACAAATACCTGTACTTTCTACTTCTCACATGTTGAACACAAATACCTGTACTTTCTACTTCTTACATGTTGAACACAAATACCTGTACTTTCTACTTCTCACATGTTGAACACAAATACCTGTACTTTCTACTTCTTACATGTTGAACTCAAATACCTGTACTTTCTACTTCTTACATGTTGAACACAAATACCTGTACTTTCTACTTCTTACATTTTGAACACAAATACCTGTACTTTCTACTTCTTACATGTTGAACCCAAATACCTGTACTTTCTACTTCTTACATGTTGAACTCAAATACCTGTACTTTCTACTTCTTACATGTTGAACACAAATACCTGTACTTTCTACTTCTTACATGTTGAACACAAATACCTGTACTTTCTACTTCTTACATGTTGAACCCAAATACCTGTACTTTCTACTTCTTACATGTTGAACTCAAATACCTATACTTTCTACTTCTTACATGTTGAACACAAATACCTGTACTTTCTACTTCTTACATTTTGAACACAAATACCTGTACTTTCTACTTCATACATGTTGAACACAAATACCTGTACTTTCTACTTCTTACATGTTGAACCCAAATACCTGTACTTTCTACTTCTTACATGTTGAACACAAATACCTGTACTTTCTACTTCTTACATGTTGAACTCAAATACCTGTACTTTCTACTTCTTACATGTTGAACACAAATACCTGTACTCTCTACTTCTTAGTTCTTACATGTTGAATACAAATACCTGTACTTTCTACTTCTCACATGTTGAACACAAATACCTGTACTCTCTACTTCTTACATGTTGAACACAAATACCTGTACTTTCTACATCTCACATGTTGAACCCAAATACCTGTACTTTCTACTTCTTACATGTTGAACACAAATACCTGTACTTTCTACTTCTCACATGTTGAACACAAATACCTGTACTTTCTACATCTCACATGTTGAACACAAATACCTGTACTTTCTACTTCTTACATGTTGAACACAAATACCTGTACTTTCTACTTCTCACATGTTGAACACAAATACCTGTACTTTCTACTTCTCACATGTTGAACACAAATACCTGTACTTTCTACTTCTTACATGTTGAACACAAATACCTGTACTTTCTACTTCTCACATGTTGAACACAAATACCTGTACTTTCTACTTCTCACATGTTGAACTCAAATACCTATACTTTCTACTTCTTACATGTTGAACACAAATACCTGTACTTTCTACTTCATACATGTTGAACACAAATACCTGTACTTTCTACTTCTTACATGTTGAACCCAAATACCTGTACTTTCTACTTCTTACATGTTGAACCCAAATACCTGTACTTTCTACTTCTTACATGTTGAACCCAAATACCTGTACTTTCTACTTCTTACATGTTGAACACAAATACCTGTACTTTCTACTTCTTACATGTTGAACCCAAATACCTGTACTTTCTACTTCTTACATGTTGAACCCAAATACCTGTACTTTCTACTTCTTACATGTTGAACCCAAATACCTGTACTTTCTACTTCTTACATGTTGAACTCAAATACCTGTACTTTCTACTTCTTACATGTTGAACTCAAATACCTGTACTTTCTACTTCTTACATGTTGAACCCAAATACCTGTACTTTCTACTTCTTACATGTTGACCCCAAATACCTGTACTTTCTACTTCTCTCATGTTGAACTCAAATACCTGTACTTTCTACTTCTTACATGTTGAACTCAAATACCTGTACTTTCTACTTCTTACATGTTGAACACAAATACCTGTACTTTCTACTTCTTACATGTTGAACCCAAATACCTGTACTTTCTACTTCTTACATGTTGAACCCAAATACCTGTACTTTCTACTTCTTACATGTTGAACACAAATACCTGTACTTTCTACTTCTCACATGTTGAACACAAATACCTGTACTTTCTACTTCTCACATGTTGAACACAAATACCTGTACTTTCTACTTCTTACATGTTGAACACAAATACCTGTACTTTCTACATCTCACATGTTGAACACAAATACCTGTACTTTCTACTTCTTACATGTTGAACACAAATACCTGTACTTTCTACTTCTCACATGTTGAACACAAATACCTGTACTTTCTACATCTCACATGTTGAACACAAATACCTGTACTTTCTACTTCTTACATGTTGAACACAAATACCTGTACTTTCTACTTCTCACATGTTGAACACAAATACCTGTACTTTCTACTTCTCACATGTTGAACACAAATACCTGTACTTTCTACTTCTTACATGTTGAACACAAATACCTGTACTTTCTACTTCTCACATGTTGAACACAAATACCTGTACTTTCTACTTCTTACATGTTGAACTCAAATACCTGTACTTTCTACTTCTTACATGTTGAACTCAAATACCTGTACTTTCTACTTCTCACATGTTGAACTCAAATACCTGTACTTTCTACTTCTTACATTTTGAACACAAATACCTGTACTTTCTACTTCTTACATGTTGAACACAAATACCTGTACTTTCTACTTCTTACATGTTGAACACAAATACCTGTACTTTCTACTTCATACATGTTGAACACAAATACCTGTACTTTCTACTTCTTACATGTTGAACCCAAATACCTGTACTTTCTACTTCTTACATGTTGAACCCAAATACCTGTACTTTCTACTTCTTACATGTTGAACCCAAATACCTGTACTTTCTACTTCTTACATGTTGAACTCAAATACCTGTACTTTCTACTTCTTACATGTTGAACACAAATACCTGTACTCTCTACTTCTTAGTTCTTACATGTTGAATACAAATACCTGTACTTTCTACTTCTCACATGTTGAACACAAATACCTGTACTCTCTACTTCTTACATGTTGAACACAAATACCTGTACTTTCTACATCTCACATGTTGAACCCAAATACCTGTACTTTCTACTTCTTACATGTTGAACACAAATACCTGTACTTTCTACTTCTCACATGTTGAACACAAATACCTGTACTTTCTACTTCTCTCATGTTGAACTCAAATACCTGTACTTTCTACTTCTTACATGTTGAACTCAAATACCTGTACTTTCTACTTCTTACATGTTGAACCCAAATACCTGTACTTTCTACTTCTTACATGTTGAACCCAAATACCTGTACTTTCTACTTCTTACATGTTGAACCCAAATACCTGTACTTTCTACTTCTTACATGTTGAACACAAATACCTGTACTTTCTACTTCTCACATGTTGAACACAAATACCTGTACTTTCTACTTCTCACATGTTGAACACAAATACCTGTACTTTCTACATCTCACATGTTGAACACAAATACCTGTACTTTCTACTTCTTACATGTTGAACACAAATACCTGTACTTTCTACTTCTCACATGTTGAACACAAATACCTGTACTTTCTACTTCTCACATGTTGAACACAAATACCTGTACTTTCTACTTCTTACATGTTGAACACAAATACCTGTACTTTCTACTTCTCACATGTTGAACACAAATACCTGTACTTTCTACTTCTTACATGTTGAACTCAAATACCTGTACTTTCTACTTCTCACATGTTGAACTCAAATACCTATACTTTCTACTTCTTACATGTTGAACACAAATACCTGTACTTTCTACTTCTTACATTTTGAACACAAATACCTGTACTTTCTACTTCATACATGTTGAACACAAATATCTGTACTTTCTACTTCTTACATGTTGAACCCAAATACCTGTACTTTCTACTTCTTACATGTTGAACCCAAATACCTGTACTTTCTACTTCTTACATGTTGAACACAAATACCTGTACTTTCTACTTCTTACATGTTGAACCCAAATACCTGTACTTTCTACTTCTTACATGTTGAACCCAAATACCTGTACTTTCTACTTCTTACATGTTGAACTCAAATACCTGTACTTTCTACTTCTTACATGTTGAACTCAAATACCTGTACTTTCTACTTCTTACATGTTGAACCCAAATACCTGTACTTTCTACTTCTTACATGTTGACCCCAAATACCTGTACTTTCTACTTCTCTCATGTTGAACTCAAATACCTGTACTTTCTACTTCTTACATGTTGAACTCAAATACCTGTACTTTCTACTTCTTACATGTTGAACTCAAATACCTGTACTTTCTACTTCTTACATGTTGAACCCAAATACCTGTACTTTCTACTTCTTACATGTTGAACCCAAATACCTGAACTTTCTACTTCTCTCATTTCCCAAACAGCTGGTTCCTTTAGTCTGAATGTGTGTTTGGTGGCGTGATCATTATTCTTTAGAGTCATTGCGTGCCTATTGATTTGAACACGATCCGTGTATCCATCATTTCCTGGTCTTCTCTAAAGAAGAGGGACCAATGGAAACGTTGTCATGTTGCCGTTGTTCAGCATGGAAACATTCATTAGCTAACAATGACATTATTGTTCTATTAATATAAAGGGAGGTCAGGTACTCTTTAAAACAGCTGCTAGTTATGGGTATTTTCTACTGAAGTACATTTCAAAGCCTCTTTACTTTCACTTGAGTAAAGAACTTTAGTCAGTACTTCTACTTTTAAAACACAAGTATCTGTACTTCTACTTGAGGAAAGGATGTGTACTTTTGCCATCTCGTTACTACAGCCCGAAACACTAAGAGAAACACGCTGCAGCTTCAGAAACGATGCAGATATAAAAACACAAACCTTCTTCATCCACAGCGAGCACCGTGGCTCCTCTGCTCAGCAGCGCCTGCACCACCGTGGCCAATCCGTTACGAGCCGCCAGGTGCAGAGGCCTGAGAGAGAGATACACATTAACATGTGAAGAATACCCTCAACTGGGATACAACAGAGGAATCATTATAGATAACTAAACATGAAACTGTGGCCTGCAGAGTTTTTAAACGACTGAAAATGCTTTTATAGAAAATCCCCCAAAACACCAGTTTGTTTATCGATGTCTTAAAAGCGCCCTCACATCTGCAGAGTGCTGTTGGTGGCGTTGATGAGCGTCGGGCTGTGGATCTCCCCGAGGATCAGCAGGGCGCACATCTCATGAGCCTGAGGAGGAACACAGGGAGAGAAGAGAGGCATGAGCTGCTGCCTATCTGAGAGTATTACACTGTGCAGGTGGAGTGTGTGTGTGTGTGTGTACCTTGCTGCAGGCCAGGTGCAGGGCAGTGTTCTTGTTCTCGTCTAGCAGCGTCAGGTCAGCCTTGGCCCGATGGAGGAGGATCGCTGAGGACACAAAGACATTTAGCGGGTGCTAGTGGAGCATGCGAGCGCCGGAGCATGCGAGCGCCGGAGCCTCGCAGCGGCAAAACTGTGGCGCGCTGAAGTGTGCCACAAAGACCCCTCCAGCCTCTCAGAGACTCACCCACGGTGCCGCTGTGCCCCTTGTCGGCCGCCACCATCAGGGCGGAGCAGCCGCTGGCGTCCACAGCGTTGATCTCTGAGCCGTGACGGAGCACCAGCTGGAGGCCTGCCACGTCCTCAGCAAACGCAGCCGCATGCAGGGGGGTCCTGGAGGGGGGGGGGAGAGAGGGTGCTCAGACACACAGCACTGTGGAGGATGCATCCTGGGGACACTGAACCCCAACGGCGTGTGGATGTGAGGCACCTTGTGTAGCAGCCTCTGCCTCTTAATGAATGTGTGTGTGGCTGCTTTGTGTTCGCCTCACCTTCCTTTGGCATCTCTGGTGTTAATCATGTGAACCCCCGCTGTCTCCAGCAGCCGCTCTGCAGCGCCGCTGTGTCCGTTCATCCTGAAGGAAACACACCGGGGTTATAACAGGCATGTTCATCTGAACATACAAACTGTAGAGAGGCTACATGTTCATATTTAATAGGTGCGACCTTCGATTGTCTTTCTCTCTTTTTATAATCCCATCTTCTTTCAAATCCAGCCTGAAGACCTTTATGTGTTGCCACTGCTCTCGATTAGATCAAACATCCGTGCATATCTCACACGGCACTGTAACTTCTATTCTTCTACTTTATACCTGTGATATTCTATAGAAGTTATTTTATTTTTACATGTTGCTCTTGCATGATCTCTTAAAGCCTTTAATGTTTTTTTATTTCGTTGTAAAGCACTTGTGGCTGTAAAAATAAACTTGCCTGAGAACTGTAATTAACAGCGTACACAGACTAAACCTTTTTGACGCGTGTTCATTACAAAACATTGATTATCAAATAACTTGCATCTTCTCTTGGTGCTAAAAGAAGACAGGCAGCGGTTGCTTGTCTACTTAATATACTTTGAGAGTAATGGATGCATACTCACAGAGCACAGTGCAGGGGGGTGAAAGAGTTTCCCTCTTCATGGATTAATGTTTTAAATTCAAGTAAAACCTCCAAACAGTCTTCATGCCCTGAGAACAAAAACACACACAGCGTCAGCAGAGATATATGTTTAGTGATGAGCAGCGGATCAGGTTCAGCAGCTACAGTGTAGATATATCAAGGAACTTCTGAGGTCACAGGCTGCTCCTACAGAGCAGCACAATAACACAGATACAAGAGTGCAAGGTAATACACTCCTGTCTGTCTGTCTGATAGTACTGTCTGATAGTACTGGTTCTGTCTATCTGTCCGTCTGATAGTACTGGTTCTGTCTGATAGTACTGGTTCTGTCTGATAGTACTGGTTCTGTCTGTCTGTCTGTCTGTCTGTTAGTTCTGTCTGTCTGATATTACTGGTTCTGTCTATCTGTCTGTCTGATAGTTCTGTCTGTCTGATAGTTCTGTCTGTCTGATAGTACTGGTTCTGTCTATCTGTCCGTCTGATAGTACTGGTTCTGTCTGATAGTACTGGTTCTGTCTGATAGTACTGGTTCTGTCTGTCTGATAGTACTGGTTCTGTCTGTCTGTCTGTCTGATAGTGCTGGTTCTGTCTGTCTGTCTGTCTGTCTGTCTGTCTGTCTGATAGTACTGGTTCTGTCTGATAGTACTGGTTCTGTCTGTCTGTCTGTCTGATAGTACTGGTTCTGTCTGTCTGTCTGTCTGTCTGATAGTACTGGTTCTGTCTGATAGTACTGGTTCTGTCTGTCTGTCTGATAGTACTGGTTCTGTCTGATAGTACTGGTTCTGTCTGATAGTACTGGTTCTGTCTGTCTGATAGTACTGGTTCTGTCTGTCTGTCTGTCTGATAGTGCTGGTTCTGTCTGTCTGTCTGTCTGTCTGTCTGATAGTACTGGTTCTGCCTGATAGTACTGGTTCTGTCTGTCTGTCTGTCTGTCTGTCTGTCTGATAGTACTGGTTCTGCCTGATAGTACTGGTTCTGTCTATCTGTCTGTCTGATAGTACTGGCTCTGTCTGTCTGATAGTTCTGTCTGATAGTTCTGTCTGTCTGATAGTACTGGTTCTGTCTGTCTGTCTGATAGTACTGGTTCTGCCTGATAGTACTGGTTCTGTCTATCTGTCTGTCTGATAGTACTGGCTCTGTCTGTCTGATAGTTCTGTCTGATAGTTCTGTCTGTCTGATAGTACTGGTTCTGTCTGTCTGTCTGATAGTTCTGTCTGTCTGATAGTACTGGTTCTGTCTGATAGTACTGGTTCTGTCTGTCTGATAGTACTGGTTCTGTCTGATAGTACTGGTTCTGTCTGATAGTACTGGTTCTGTCTGATAGTAATGGTTCTGTCTGTCTGATAGTTCTGTCTGTCTGATAGTACTGGTTCTGTCTGTCTGTCTGATAGTACTGGTTCTGTCTGATAGTACTGGTTCTGTCTGTCTGACTGATAGTACTGGTTCTGTCTGTCTGATAGTACTGGTTCTGTCTGATAGTACTGGTTCTGTCTGATAGTACTGGTTCTGTCTGATAGTACTGGGTCTGTCTGTCTGTCTGATAGTTCTGTCTGTCTGTCCGTCCGTCTGTCTGTCTGATAGTACTGGTTCTGTCTGATAGTACTGGTTCTGTCTGATAGTACTGGGTCTGTCTGTCTGTCTGATAGTTCTGTCTGTCTGTCCGTCTGATAGTTCTGTCTGTCTGTCAGTCTGTCCATCCGTCTGTCCGTCTGTCCGTCTGTTTGTCTGATAGTACTGGTTCTGTCTGATAGTACTGGTTCTGTCTGATAGTACTGGTTCTGTCTGATAGTACTGGGTCTGTCTGTCTGTCTGTCTGTCTGATAGTTCTGTCCGTCTGATAGTTCTGTCCGTCTGTCCGTCCGTCCGTCTGTCTGTCTGATAGTACTGGGTCTGTCCGTCTGATAGTTCTGTCCGTCTGTCCATCTGTCCGTCTGTCTGATAGTACTGGGTCTGTCTGTCTGTCTGTCTGTCTGTCTGTCTGTCTGTCCGTCCGTCTGTCTGTCTGATAGTACTGGGTCTGTCTGTCTGTCTGTCTGTCTGTCCGTCTGTCTGTCTGTCTGTCTGTCTGTCTGTCTGTCTGTCTGTCTGTCCGTCTGTCTGTCTGATAGTACTGGGTCTGTCCGTCTGTCCATCTGTCTGTCTGTCTGTCTGTCTGTCTGTCTGTCTGTCTGTCTGTCTGTCTGTCCGTCTGTCTGTCTGATAGTACTGGGTCTGTCTGTCTGTCTGTCTGTCTGTCTGTCTGTCTGTCTGTCTGTCTGTCTGTCTGTCTGTCTGTCTGTCTGTCTGTCTGTCTGTCTGTCTGTCTGTCTGTCTGTCTGTCTGTCTGTCTGTCTGTCCGTCTGTCTGTCTGATAGTACTGGGTCTGTCCGTCTGTCCATCTGTCTGTCTGTCTGATAGTACTGGGTCTGTCCGTCTGATAGTTCTGTCTGTCTGTCTGTCTGTCTGTCTGTCTGATAGTACTGGGTCTGTCCGTCTGATAGTTCTGTCTGTCTGTCCGTCTGTCCGTCTGTCCGTCTGTCTGTCTGTCTGATAGTACTGGGTCTGTCCGTCTGATAGTTCTGTCTGTCTGTCTGTCTGTCTGTCTGTCTGTCTGATAGTACTGGGTCTGTCCGTCTGATAGTTCTGTCCGTCGGTCTGTCTGATAGTACTGGGTCTGTCTGTCTGTCTGTCTGTCTGTCTGTCCGTCTGTCCACCTCTGGTAACTGCAGTTCTGCCTCTGACCACAGGCAGGGGGCAGCATCACCTCAGATGAGTGGTACTCACTTTCTGCCTGCCTTCCACCACAGACTAAAGGTCCAAACGTTCATCTCTTTTTAATTGTGTGTGTGTGTGTGTGTGTGTGTGTGTGTGTGTGTTATGTTTAGCTTACATATGTATTCTGTACCTTGTATATTTTGTAGTAATTGCTGTTGTCTAACGTTTGTTTTTCTTATGTATTTTGTTATTCTATTGTTTTTTTAAAGAAAGGAAAAACGTGGTGCTTTTCGTTGTACATGTGTATTCATCTCAATACAAATTTGATCACAAAAAAATAGTACGTTTCTGTACCTTTCTTATTCTGTAATTGTATATTTTGTACTTTTAATGCTCAATAAAATATATACAAAATAAAAATAGTGCAAGTAAATGAAAACGAATGAGCCTCACCTTTGTACGCGGCCCAGTGGAGGGGGGTGTACTGCTTGTCGTCCAGCAGGTCGTTCTGAGTGTCCGTTGCCATGGCGGCCTGCACCAGCGCAGCCAGGATCTCCGTGTGTCCTCGTGAGGAGGCGTAATGCAGCGGCGTGCGGCCCTGCACGTCCCGACACACTGAGGACGCTTTGTGCTGCAGCAGCGCACACACACAGTCATCGTGCCCCAACACCGCCTAACACACACACACACACACATCGATTATAACCTCTTTACTTTATAGAAAAATATCTAAATGCTATGTTATACTTTTCAAAACGGCAGCTTTAACACTAGAACCGCCAGAGGTCGCTGTATACCTAAAACCGCCAACGCGTAAAATTGACCTGTTATTGATTTTCAAGGTACAATGTTCTTTTATTTATCATACAGAACAGTGAGTTTTGATCGCACAGGGATGAAACATATACCAATAAAATCTGTGGACTCTCAGCTTTTCATATATCATTTGTGCAGATAGCATGAAGTATAAAATATCGCTAAGAGTGCTGATTTAAATGCTTGGTGTTAGACTTGTGTTTTGTTTAGATACAAATCTCTCTATCTATCTATCTATCTATAACTATCTGTAATGTTCTGTTCTATGGACATAATTGTCTACATAAACAGATGACGCAGACTACTTCTCTCATTCCGAGTGTCCATCTTTATTCAACTGGCACGTAACCTGCACACATGCATTACGTCCTCAACGTGAGCTCAGTCATCCAAGATCTTGTATTCTCCAAGATGTTACACTATCTATAAGTCTCTCTCTCTCTCTCTCTCTCTCTCTCTATCCATCTATCAATCTCTCTCTCTCTCAATCTCTCTCTCTATCCATCTATCAATCTCTCTCTCTCTCTCTCTCCATCTATCAATATATCTATCTCTCAATCTATCTCTCTATCTATAAGGAACCGCAGTAGACAAAAGGCGTTGCTATAGCAACACGTCATGTTTACGCTGCATTTTCTATGAGGTAAATATTACCCGTTGGCGGATACAAGTATAAATGGCATTTCTTTTGGCGATTTTTTCAATCTGACTTCATATTGACAATTGTTAACAACAGAGGGTGCTACATAACACACTTTCAGGAAAAGTCACGGACTGGGAGACTTTAATATGTTATTGAAAAAAAGTTACATACAATCAAAAAACAGCTGCGGGTTAAATGTACCCGTTGGCGGTTCTAGTGTTAATAAGATCCAGGCTGCTTTCTATAAAAGGGATTTCGTATTCTTAGATTAAGAATTCAATCGATATCTTCTTTCAATTATTTATTTTTAAATATCAGGACTTGACGTTATAACTGTCCCGGAGACACGGCCTGGTTTGCAAAGAGCTCTGTTGTGTTTTGACACTTAAAATGACAAAACATTTTTGCTGACAGGGCAATATGTCCCTGTGTGTGTGTGTGTGTGTGTGTGTGTGTGTGTGTGTGTGTGTGTGTGTGTGTGTGTGTGTGTGTGTGTGTGTGTGTGTGTTGGGGCACGATGACAATTGTAATTCTCAACAGAAGGATCTAAAGAATTGTATTTGTATTTTTCAGTTAAAGAAGTATAAATTAAGAAAGATGGGACTATATGAAGCAGAATGTGAATAATGTACTCTGGTCCTTCATGTTTTTGATGTCTTTGATGTGATGTCTCTTCTGTATTTGCGGGTCCCATTGTTATTGTTGTTATTATTATCATCATGCGTCGCTTTCCACCTTCTTCTCCAGCAGGACTCAGATGAGGGTGTTGCACTTTTCTTTTCCTTATACATGTGATGTTTTGGTGTTGTTTTGTTTCTTTCCGTTAACCGTCAAGTGGGAAATAAGTTTTTGTTGTTGTGTTTCTCTTAGTATCCTAAGATACTGTTATGTTTGGCTGTGAAAAAAAATATTATTATGAAGGGCAGACCATCTATTTGTATTTATTTAGTTTTTTTAGAAAGGGGCAGGTCACATAATAATTCTTCTCCCTGCTCCTTTTCGCTCAATGGTGTTTTGGTAGAGTCATGTTTTGTGGCCATTATTGTACATTTGGTTTTGCGTACCATGAGCGGGACAAATACAAATGGAATGGAATATACAAGGACTTAATGGGGTCAATGTAAAACAAAATAACATATATTAATGATTAAAGAGCTGAGGGAGTAATGTTCCAAGAAAAAACTCAACATTCCTGAAATTCAAATTGAGAATTTACGGGATTTCTTTGGGAATAAAGTGGTCAGAAAAATCGAAATCCCATATTCTCAGAGAAGACATTAGCTTACGAGTCCAGATGCTTACGATAACATGCAGACACCTAATGAACACTCTTTAACCACCAGGCAGGGGCTAATTGAGCTTATCCAAACTACTTTGCTTTGTAGGGAGAATTAAGGTGAAACACATCGATGGAAGTGTCCTTAATGATTTTCAAAGCTTTACATCACCTTGCCCCAACATATTGAAGTGACTGTCTCATTTTATCAACCAGCAAGGACACTTAGATCCTCCAATGTGTCACTTTTAAAAGTACCTTGAGTGCATTCAAACTGGAGAGGCTGCTGTTTCTATATCGCCCAAAACCATTTGATCTTAGAACGGCAAGCTCAATTAGAATTTAAAAGTAAATTAAAGACATGTCTTTTTAATTCGGCTCATAATTGTTAGTCGTCTCACTGTTCATATTTTATTGTTCCTCATTTGTTATTGTTGTTATTGTTGTCATACTCTGTAAAGCACTTTGGGCTGCGTCAAGCATGAGAGCGGCTATATAAATAAAGTGTATTATTATGATGATGTACCCACCCCTCTGTGCAGAGCCGTGCTGCCCCTCTTGTCCTTGGCGTCGGGCAGAGCTCCTTTCTCCAACAGGAAGTGGACGCAGTCAGTGTGACCCCCCAGGACGGCGAGCATCAGAGGGGTCCTGAGGGGACAGAAGAGACCATTAGGACGGGTTTTAGGTGTGTAGGACATCGGTAAAATCAGCTCAATGAAGTCATGCTTTTCAAAAAGAAATAACTCACTGGCCAAATTTGTCCGCCACGTTGGTGAGGTCCCCCTCCTCCCCGTAATCGATCATCATCCGCAGGCAGTCTGAGTGGCCGTTAGAAGCTGGTGTGGAACAAAGCGTATCGTATAAATCGACTTTTACAGTCAATTAGAGGAACAACTAACAATTATGTTCATCACTGTCTCCGCTGCCGGTGAATAAAATAGTCACAAATGTCCGTCACAATTTCCCTAAAGTTGAAGGTGATGTCTTTAAAATGTTCAGTCAAAGATATTCTCTTTAATGTGATACCGAGGAAAGCCGGATCTCCTTATCTGAGAGGCCGTTAACAGCATTCGAAGAATATGAAAAAATGTTTTATGGGTGAATCAGAGGTTGCACTACACTTTTTCGCTGCCCGTCATTTTGACGAACAGGATCGTAACATTTCCGTCAAAATCCATTATAACCCGTCGGCCTGTACAAAACTCTACCTGGGGGGGGGGGGGGGACGCACACTCACTCGTGAACTGTTAGCGCCGTGTTATGCAAGCCCACTGCACCTCGCGGGAGCGCGCGCAGCGTAAAGCAAGTACTCAGACATTTCAATTATCTGTTCGGCAAAGTTAGGTTTGGAAACGATATCATTTCCTTTTGGGAGGGCATGCATAATAACACGGCATAACCCCGGGGCCCCGCTGCGGGGAAGCTTTGGCGCTGTTCTGAGTTTGTTCTAATCTGTCAAAATGACGGACGGCTTTCAGATTTTTCCGTCATTGCTGACTTATTGTATCAGCTCTAGAGAAATGTCTCAAAGATTTGTCGTATGAGAAACATTTAAAAAAACTACATAAAAAATGTCAGAAAATAGTCCGTCACAATTTCTCAAAGTTGAAGGTGATGTCTTTAAAATGACTTGTTGACTTTATTGTGATATAAAACAGAGGAAAGCAAGATTTCTATATTTGAGAGGATGGAAAAAGCATTTGAAGAATATGAAAACATTTTTTAACGATAAATCAATTAACAATTATTTTTCTGCCAACTGTTTAGCCGACTTATTGCATCAGCTCTAGAGAAATGTCTCAAAGATTTGTCGTTTGAGAAACATCGTTAAAAAAACGACATGAAAAATGCCAGAAAATTGAGAAAATGTCCATCTCTGTTTTTATAAATGTCTTGTTTTCTCAGTTCAAACCCAAAGACAATTGTGTCATTTTGTAAAGCACTTTGAGCTGTAAGTGCTTTATGAAAAGTGCTATATAAGCGTCTTGGAGCACCAGAAAAAGCACTATAAACATTAAATGTATTATTATGATTATCTGAATCTCTCCGGGGGTACCTGCGACGTGGATGGGCGTCCACATGAGTTGTGTGTCGTTGAGCAGACAGGACGCTCCCTGAGCCAGCAGCACCTCCACACAGCGCGGGAACCCTTTCTGCGCCGCCAGGTAGAGGACAGAGCGCCCGGCGGCGTCCTGCATGTCCACGTACGCTGCCGTCTCCGTGAGGACACGCAGCGCCTGCCAGTGACCCTTATCAGCCTGAAGGGGGAGGGGAGAAGGTTGTTAAAGGTCTCCTATTATACTCTTCTTCATCAGTATATCACAGGTCTCAGATATATACAGAGCCTGTCTCTGATTGGCTGAAACACCAAACAGATCATTGCAGCATTACCCATAATCCCCTCTGTTTCAGCCCTGTTTCCAAAGTGCTGATTCTCTGTCTGTTACTTTAGATGAAAATAAGGAGCCCCTCCCCACGCCCCTCTGAGAGACATTTGGTTACAAAGAACTCAATGGTGCTCTAGGAGGAGATTCAGGTGATAAGGGGGGGGGGGGGGGGGGGGGTTACCTTGGTTGCTGATTGGCTAATGGTTACACAAGACAAAACATCGTGATGACATCATAAAGTGGCCAACATCTATACCTGGCTGCTACATCTTCAGAACTGTTACAGGATGTGTATTTTGTAAATTGTGTAATTCTTGTGAATTGTTGATATCTTTAATATTTGTTCATGCATGCTTCTTAGTTCACATTAAGCTGTCTTTGGCTCTTTTCTGTTGCAGTGTAAGAACAATATTTTAGAGAGTACTTGTCCATGGACAAGTGAGTTTGGCAATTTACTTGTCCGGATACATTTTTCACATGCCTGTTTTTTTCTTCTAAAATGATTTGACATACCCCTTTTCAGGCCCATCAGTACATCAATGGTAGGGTCCTCTTTCAAGCCCTTAATCCACTATTTTCTGACAGAATTTATTTCAATGTTTTTCCTTGTTAGCTGAACACACCATTTCACCATCAACATTTTTTAATTGTATTTAAAGAAAAGGCCCTAACAAAACAGCAGGGCTCTATTTCAGTATTAACTAAAGAAAGAAAAGCAGCAACAGCTGACATCAGACCTTTGCTGAGCCAAAAGATAATCATAAATAAATAACATAGTGAAAATAAATATATTGCAATGCTCAAAACAGCAGCATCCAACAGTAGGGATGGGTACTGAGCCCCGGCATTAACGGGCCCCGGGGCTGAATTATTAAAGATCGTGGTTCCGTTAAGCTCCGACGTTAACGGTCTTTTTATCGGTACTGGAGACATGTGAAAAATATGTCATGTGTATTATTGCTACACGAACATTATATTGCAGTTTTAGTTTCGCCAACTCCGTTTAACAAGACTGCAACATGCGTCTTTTTAGTATTTTCGATCTTTCCAATCCAGACGAGAGATCTCTCCCCCGTCTGTGTGCGAGGGGGCGGGGCAGTTTACACACACACAGCTGCTACATGCAGCAACACACACACACGGAGGAGGTGGCGGACAGAACGCGCTCCGAGGTGGTTAAACTTTACCCGTCTCGATGCTCGTTACCAAAAGTGCAATCAGAGTTTAGCATGTGAGGGCGGTAACACGAGCAATGTGTCTAAACATTTAGCAAAAGTGCTCCACATCCAGACGGAGGAATGCACCGGGTTCGACTGTCTTTCTAGCAGCTCTGTAGCCCCATCCACGAGGAACGTTTCCACGTCAGGTGTTCTGTATGCTAGCAGCAACACACAGAGTTAACTACATGATACAAACATGGGTTAAAGATTAGAGGAAACTGAGTTATTTAGTTTGTTAAAGTTTCATCAGATTATTTAATACGATTTGTTAAAACACTGTTGTTTCTTTTGATCTGAAATATTATTTATTTAATTTAAATAAAAAGCAATGTTAGTTTTGTTCACAATTTGTTTAGTTAGTTTACTTTTTTTTGTTCTCCAAAAGAACTGATAAGAGTACCGTTAAAAGACCGGACCGATAAGCGGCATCGATAAAACCTTAACGATACCCATCCCTATCCAACAGTCTCTAATCCTTGGACATCACATGTCACTGCAAGCACGGAGCACCAGTAGCGCGGAGATCATCATATCATTCTGTCTTGTATTATTTGACAAAAAAAGAATCGGCTCGTTCGCGGGCGCGAGCCGGCTCCTGTCGTTCACTTCAAAGAGCCGGCTCTTTGAAGTGAACGAAAAGCGGTCGCAAACAACAATGGCGGACACGGACAATTTGTGAATGAGTTCTGCCTTTTGTGCTGAATTTATAAATAATTTGTCAATAAATATGGGCGAAAAACGTCACTTGTCCGTCGGACACGTCAATGGAAAGATGTACTTGTCCGATATTGTAAATAACACGACCCGGACGATCGGACGTGTGCTTTTAACACTGTGTTGTAATAAAGGTATTCTCTTTTCAAAATATTTAATTAGTTTTCTTGTTCAACACAGACTTCCCACAGATGGGCCTAGACAGCATCACAATGCAGTGAGTTGTGCAAACATGTAGCATTACATTCAAAAAGTAAAGACATTTTATAGAAAATAAAAACACCAGCAGCAGCAAAGTCTTGTGAACAAATAATTATGCCGGAAATAGTATTTCTGTGTTGGACCCTGAAGGCAGCATCTGACAAATGAGAAAGACTTACAGCGAGATGCAGAGGACTGACTGGAATACTGCTCTCTATGTCTCCGAGTGCGTTGAAGGACATCTCCAGGAGCTGAAACACAATACCATTAGTAGTCATAAGTTACCCCATTCTTTCCAATAGCCATTATGTGTGTGAGTTAGTGTTTATATCATGACATTAAAACTCACCAGCTCCAGGTTCTGCTTGTTCCCGTGATACGCTGCGTAGTGAACGGCGCTGTAACCCTTAGAGTTCACCATGGACGGATCCGCCCCGTTATCCAGGAGGTGCTCCAAGCAGCTGAAGAAGAAATAAAGAGCGAGGATTAAGATAAGAGGTAAACTAAACAAAACAAGGCACATGAGTAGAAATTAAAGAGTGTAGAAATAAACAATACTAGAATTAAAGCAGTATTAAAAAGTAGAAAATATCCAGTAGGCCGTGAAGATAAATAATCTATAAACTCTGACAATAAAACACTATTGATTAAGACTGGAAGCTTTCACAGCAGGGGGTCTTCAGGCACAGCTTTAACCTTAGTGTCAGTTTACTGGATTTGATCACATTAGTCGTTAGGGGGTGAAATAGAAAGGAAGTGGATTTTAACTTCTAATTTAGACCCAGTACTTTTTCGCAGGACTCTCAAGCTGCTGTTATAAAATCCCTCCTGCCCTCTAGCGGCTCTCTCTCTGGTTTTATGTTAACAGTTTTCCCAATAAATGATTAAATAACTAAAAGTCAGCGGTTCCCAACCTGTGGGCCACGGCCCCCTAGTGGTCCGCGAAGGCATTAAAAGTGGGTCGCCAAATAATTTAAAAAAATTTAAAGCCACCCTTTGATTTGTTGTGGCAATATTTTTTGATTGACTTTTAGAAATATGGATTTTAGCCAGAAGAATAGTTGTATTTATTAACTGTGTGCGGTCTTCATCTAAAAGCCCAAATAACATATTAAAGGGTGTAAATGTAAATTCAATATTTGCCGCCAAATAATTTGCAAAACATTATGATTTGTGTGGGAACATTTTCATTATTACGATTTTTTTTTAATTTTAACCTCTTTCTCGATCCTCCTTAGCAACGGTCATTACAGTCCTTAGCAACGGTCATTACAGTCCTTAGCAGCGGTCATTACAGTCCTTAACAGCGGTCATTACAGTCCTTAGCAACGGTCATTACAGTCCTTAGCAGCGGTCATTACAGTCCTTAGCAACGGTCATTACAGTCCTTAGCAACGGTCATTACAGTCCTTGACAGCGGTCATTACAGTCCTTAGCAACGGTCATTACAGTCCTTAGCAACGGTCATTACAGTCCTTAGCAACGGTCATTACAGTCCTTAGCAACGGTCATTACAGTCCTTAGCAACGGTCATTACAGTCCTTGACAGCGGTCATTCCAGTCCTTGACAGCGGTCTGTTCTACTGGATTAACAACGCGTCACATGTTCTGAATCGACCAATCAGAGCTTTATTTAGCCTCCGTATTGTTTAAGGGTTGGAAAAGGTTGGAAAAGGTTAGGAACACCTGCTATAAGTAAATAATTTAGATTTCGCCCTATCGTCTAGTTGTGGCACATGCAAGCCTAGGTTTTTAAAGATATATTTGTACAGTTTAATGACAGATAGTGTCCGTCTGCTGCTTTATTGGAGATGATGTTGTGACCCGAATTCGTGAGCATGCTGAAGCACAAGAAGAAAAACAATATAAACGAGAAACAAACTCACAAGTACGACTCCTTGGCTTCGTCCTCATCGTTCTGATGGTTTGCAGAAAAATGCCGATCAACTCTGAAAAGAAGAAGAAAAGCTTCGATTCAATAAACTTTCTCAAGGTCAGAGCAACAAGAAAAAATATAAAAAGGCCCGAGTCGACATAACGCCTCAGAAAAGTGAGAGTATATTTGTCTTATCAAATATGACATAAAAGAATAATATATATATTGTAGTAATAATGAAATAATCTATTTGTAAATGTATATTGTATGTAGACATGCATTTCGTTTTGGGGAGAAGGGGTGGGATTAAATAAGTGCAAACTTCTTCCCACTCCTTCTCAGAAGTAAGTCAATTGTTGGGAAAATCCTGAATGTCATATTTTTGAGAAACAGTTAGAATTTTGAGAAAAATAAAAAGTTTGAATTTTGAGAAAAAGTTTGAATTTTTTTTTATTTGGGGGAAAAGTCAGAATTTTAGAGAAAAAGTCAGATCTTTAACAAATTCTCTTTTTTTGTTTTGTCTACTTCCATTCTGGAGAGGATCACAGATACATGGATCCTGAGGTTGAATCTCAAACCGGGGACCAGTGAGATTCTTCTAACACTAACGTGGAGCTAATGGAGAAACTGAAGAGGTGTGTTACCTGCTGAAGGCCTGCGAGGCGGCGGAGTAGTGCAGGGGGGTGCAGCCCGTCTGGTCCGGCTCGTTCACCTCAGCTCCGGCGCTCACCAGCGTCACGGTGCACTGGTACCTCCCGTTAGCAGCCGCATAGTGCAACGGGGTCCTGAGGGGGAGGAGGGGGACAGAAACACGTTACACACACATTGCGTAAGAACGCTAAAGTGTCACTATGTGTCTCTGGCTTAATTATGTGCAGCACAATGTGACGTTTCTTCGTTAAATATTCTGTTCTTAGAATGAATGCATTTTCACAGCTGGAAGGCAGAACTGTCACTGTGCCGTGATTAAGTTCCTCTTCACTGCTTTAAAGAGTCCTCTCCTGCTGATGTTCAGGTGTATATCAGTATGTAGTGTCTCTACTTTAAAGAGTCCTCTCCTGCTGATGTTCAGGTGTATATCAGTATGTAGAGTCTCTACTTTAAAGAGTCCTCTCCTGCTGATGTTCAGGTGTATATCAGTATGTAGTGTCTCTACTTTAAAGAGTCCTCTCCTACTGATGTTCAGGTGTATATCAGTGTGTAGTGTCTCTACTTTAAAGAGTCCTCTCCTGCTGATGTTCAGGTGTATATCAGTATGTAGTGTCTCTACTTTAAAGAGTTCTCTCCTGCTGATGTTCAGGTGTATATCAGTATGTAGTCTCTACTTTAAAGAGTCCTCTCCTGCTGATGTTCAGGTGTATATCAGTATGTAGTGTCTCTACTTTAAAGAGTCCTCTCCTGCTGATGTTCAGGTGTATATCAGTATGTAGTGTCTCTACTTTAAAGAGTCCTCTCCTGCTGATGTTCAGGTGTATATCAGTGTGTAGTGTCTCTACTTTAAAGAGTCCTCTCCTGCTGATGTTCAGGTGTATATCAGTATGTAGTGTCTCTACTTTAAAGAGTTCTCTCCTGCTGATGTTCAGGTGTATATCAGTATGTAGTCTCTACTTTAAAGAGTCCTCTCCTGCTGATGTTCAGATGTATATCAGTATGTAGTGTCTCTACTTTAAAGAGTCCTCTCCTGCTGATGTTCAGGTGTATATCAGTATGTAGTGTCTCTACTTTAAAGAGTCCTCTCCTGCTGATGTTCAGGTGTATATCAGTATGTAGTGTCTCTACTTTAAAGAGTTCTCTCCTGCTGATGTTCAGGTGTATATCAGTATGTCGTGTCTCTCCTTTAAAGAGTCCTCTCCTGCTGATGTTCAGGTGTATATCAGTATGTAGTGTCTCTACTTTAAGAGTCCTCTCCTGCTGATGTTCAGGTGTATATCAGTATGTAGTGTCTCTACTTTAAAGAGTCCTCTCCTGCTGATGTTCAGGTGTATATCAGTATGTAGTGTCTCTACTTTAAAGAGTCCTCTCCTGCTGATGTTCAGGTGTATATCAGTATGTAGTGTCTCTACTTTAAAGAGTCCTCTCCTGCTGATGTTCCAGGTGTATATCAGTATGTAGTGTCTCTACTTTAAAGAGTCCTCTCCTGCTGATGTTCAGGTGTATATCAGTATGTAGTGTCTCTACTTTAAAGAGTCCTCTCCTGCTGATGTTCAGGTGTATATCAGTATGTAGTGTCTCTACTTTAAAGAGTCCTCTCCTGCTGATGTTCAGGTGTATATCAGTATGTAGTGTCTCTACTTTAAAGAGTCCTCTCCTGCTGATGTTCAGGTGTATATCAGTATGTAGTGTCTCTACTTTAAAGAGTCCTCTCCTGCTGATGTTCAGGTGTATATCAGTATGTAGTGTCTCTACTTTAAAGAGTCCTCTCCTGCTGATGTTCAGGTGTATATCAGTATGTAGTGTCTCTACTTTAAAGAGTCCTCTCCTGCTGATGTTCAGGTGTATATCAGTATGTAGTGTCTCTACTTTAAAGAGTCCTCTCCTGCTGATGTTCAGGTGTATATCAGTATGTAGTGTCTCTACTTTAAAGAGTCCTCTCCTGCTGATGTTCAGGTGTATATCAGTATGTAGTGTCTCTACTTTAAAGAGTCCTCTCCTGCTGATGTTCAGGTGTATATCAGTATTGTAGTGTCTCTACTTTAAAGAGTCCTCTCCTGCTGATGTTCCAGGTGTATATCAGTATGTAGTGTCTTCTACTTTAAAGAGTCCTCTCCTGCTGATGTTCAGGTGTATATCAGTATGTAGTGTCTCTACTTTAAAGAGTCCTCTCCTGCTGATGTTCAGGTGTATATCAGTATGTAGTGTCTCTACTTTAAAGAGTCCTCTCTGCTGATGTTCAGGTGTATATCAGTATGTAGTGTCTCTACTTTAAAGAGTCCTCTCCTGCTGATGTTCAGGTGTATATCAGTATGTAGTGTCTCTACTTTAAAGAGTCCTCTCCTGCTGATGTTCAGGTGTATATCAGTATTGTAGTGTCTCTACTTTAAAGAGTCCTCTCCTGCTGATGTTCAGGTGTATATCAGTATAGTAGTGTCTCTACTTTAAAGAGTCCTCTCCTGCTGATGTCAGGTGTATATCAGTATGTAGTGTCTCTACTTTAAGAGTCCTCTCCTGCTGATGTCAGGTGTATATCAGTATGTAGGGTCTCTACTTTAAAGAGTCCTCTCCTTGCTGATGATTCAGGTGTATATCAGCTATGTAGTGTCTCTACTTTAAAGAGTCCTCTCCTGCTCGATGTTCAGGTGTATATCAGTATGTAGTGTCTCTACTTTAAAGAGTCCTCTCCTGCTGATGTTCAGGTGTATATCAGTATGTAGTGTCTCTACTTAAAGAGTCCTCTCCTGCTGATGTTCAGGTGTATATCAGTATGTAGTGTCTCTACTTTAAAGAGTCCTCTCCTGCTGATGTTCAGGTGTATATCAGTATGTAGTGTCTCTACTTTAAAGAGTCCTCTCCTGCTGATGTTCAGGTGTATATCAGTATGTAGTGTCTCTACTTTAAAGAGGTCCTCTCCTGCTGATGTTCAGGTGTATATCAGTATGTAGTGTCCTCTACTTTAAAGAGTCCTCTCCTGCTGATGTTCAGGTGTATATCAGTATGTAGTGTCTCTACTTTAAAGAGTCCTCTCCTGCTGATGTTCAGGTGTATATCAGTATGTAGTGTCTCTACTTTAAAGAGTCCTCTCCTGCTGATGTTCAGGTGTATATCAGTATGTAGTGTCTCTACTTTAAAGAGTCCTCTCCTGCTGATGTTCAGGTGTATATCAGTATGTAGTGTCTCTACTTTAAAGAGTCCTTTCCTGCTGATGTTCAGGTGTATATCAGTATGTAGTGTCTCTACTTTAAAGAGTCCTCTCCTGCTGATGTTCAGGTGTATATCAGTATGTAGTGTCTCTACTTTAAAGAGTCCTCTCCTGCTGATGTTCAGGTGTATATCAGTATGTAGTGTCTCTACTTTAAAGAGTCCTCTCCTGCTGATGTTCAGGTGTATATCAGTATGTAGTGTCTCTACTTTAAAGAGTCCTCTCCTGCTGATGTTCAGGTGTATATCAGTATGTAGTGTCTCTACTTTAAAGAGTCCTCTCCTGCTGATGTTCAGGTGTATATCAGTATGTAGTGTCTCTACTTTAAAGAGTCCTCTCCTGCTGATGTTCAGGTGTATATCAGTATGTAGTGTCTCTACTTTAAAGAGTCCTCTCCTGTTGATGTTCAGGTGTATATCAGTATGTAGTGTCTCTACTTTAAAGAGTCCTCTCCTGCTGATGTTCAGGTGTATATCAGTATGTAGTGTCTCTTACTTTAAAGAGTCCTCTCCTGCTGATGTTCAGGTGTATATCAGTATGTAGTGTCTCTACTTTAAAGAGTCCTCTCCTGCTGATGTTCAGGTGTATATCAGTATGTAGTGTCTCTACTTTAAAGAGTCCTCTCCTGCTGATGTCCAGGTGTATATCAGTATGTAGTGTCTCTACTTTAAAGAGTCCTCTCCTGCTGATGTTCAGGTGTAGATCAGTATGTAGTGTCTCTACTTTAAAGAGTCCTCTCCTGCTCATGTTCAGGTGTATATCAGTATGTAGTGTCTCTACTTTAAAGAGTCCTCTCCTGCTGATGTTCAGGTGTATATCAGTATGTAGTGTCTCTACTTTAAAGAGTCCTCTCCTGCTGATGTTCAGGTGTATATCAGTATGTAGTGTCTCTACTTTAAAGAGTCCTCTCCTGCTGATGTTCAGGTGTATATCAGTATGTAGTGTCTACTTTAAAGAGTCCTCTCCTGCTGATGTTCAGGTGTATATCAGTATGTAGTGTCTCTACTTTAAAGAGTCCTCTCCTGCTGATGTTCAGGTGTATATCAGTATGTAGTGTCTCTACTTTAAAGAGTCCTCTCCTGCTGATATTCAGGTGTATATCAGTATGTAGTGTCTCTACTTTAAAGAGTCCTCTCCTGCTGATGTTCAGGTGTATATCAGTATGTAGTGTCTCTACTTTAAAGAGTCCTCTCCTGCTGATGTTCAGGTGTATATCAGTATGTAGTGTCTCTACTTTAAAGAGTCCCTCTCCTGCTGATGTTCAGGTGTATATCAGTATGTAGTGTCCTCTACTTTAAAGAGTCCTCTCCTGCTGATGTTCAGGTGTATATCAGTATGTAGTGTCTCTACTTTAAAGAGTCCTCTCCTGCTGATGTTCAGGTGTATATCAGTATGTAGTGTCTCTACTTTAAAGAGTCATCTCCTGCTGATGTTCAGGTGTATATCAGTATGTAGTGTCTCTACTTTAAAGAGTCCTCTCCTGCTGATGTTCAGGTGTATATCAGTATGTAGTGTCTCTACTTTAAAGAGTCCTCTCCTGCTGATGTTCAGGTGTATATCAGTATGTAGTGTCTCTACTTTAAAGAGTCCTCTCCTGCTGATGTTCAGGTGTAATATCAGTATGTAGTGTCTCTACTTTAAAGAGTCCTCTCCTGCTGATGTTCAGGTGTATATCAGTAATGTAGTGTCTCTACTTTAAAGAGTCCTCTCCTGCTGATGTTCAGGTGTATATCATTATGTAGTGTCTCCTACTTTAAAGAGTCCTCTTCCTGCTGATGTTCAGGTGTATATCAGTATGTAGTGTCTCTACTTTAAAGAGTCCTCTCCTGCTGATGTTCAGGTGTATATCAGTATGTAGTGTCTCTACTTTAAAGAGTCCTCTCCTGCTGATGTTCAGGTGTATATCAGTATGTAGTGTCTCTACTTTAAAGAGTCCTCTCCTGCTGATGTTCAGGTGTATATCAGTATGTAGTGTCCTCTACTTTAAAGAGTCCTCTCCTGCTGATGTTCAGGTGTATATCAGTATGTAGTGTCTCTACTTTAAAGAGTCCTCTCCTGCTGATGTTCAGGTGTATATCAGTATGTAGTGTCTCTACTTTAAAGAGTCCTCTCCTGCTGATGTTCAGGTGTATATCAGTATGTAGTGTCTCTACTTTAAAGAGTCCTCTCCTGCTGATGTTCAGGTGTATATCAGTATGTAGTGTCTCTACTTTAAAGAGTCCTCTCCTGCTGATGTTCAGGTGTATATCAGTATGTAGTGTCTCTACTTTAAAGAGTCCTCTCCTGCTGATGTTCAGGTGTATATCAGTATGTAGTGTCTCTACTTTAAAGAGTCCTCTCCTGCTGATGTTCAGGTGTATATCAGTATGTAGTGTCTCTACTTTAAAGAGTCCTCTCCTGCTGATGTTCAGGTGTATATCAGTATGTAGTGTCTCTACTTTAAAGAGTCCTCTCCTGCTGATGTTCAGGTGTATATCAGTATGTAGTGTCTCTACTTTAAAGAGTCCTCTCCTGCTGATGTTCAGGTGTATATCAGTATGTAGTGTCTCTACTTTAAAGAGTCCTCTCCTGCTGATGTTCAGGTGTATATCAGTATGTAGTGTCCTCTACTTTAAAGAGTCCTCTCCTGCTGATGTTCAGGTGTATATCAGTATGTAGTGTCTCTACTTTAAAGAGTCCTCTCCTGCTGATGTTCAGGTGTATATCAGTATGTAGTGTCTCTACTTTAAAGAGTCCTCTCCTGCTGATGTTCAGGTGTATATCAGTATGTAGTGTCTCTACTTTAAAGAGTCCTCTCCCTGCTGATGTTCAGGTGTATATCAGTATGTAGTGTCTCTACTTTAAAGAGTCCTCTCCTGCTGATGTTCAGGTGTATATCAGTATGTAGTGTCTCTACTTTAAAGAGTCCCTCTCCTGCTGATGTTCAGGTGTATATCAGTATGTAGTGTCTCTACTTTAAAGAGTCCTCTCCTGCTGATGTTCAGGTGTATATCAGTATGTAGTGTCTCTACTTTAAAGAGTCCTCTCCTGCTGATGTTCAGGTGTATATCAGTATGTAGTGTCTCTACTTTAAAGAGTCCTCTCCTGCTGATGTTCAGTGTATATCAGTATGTAGTGTCTCTACTTTAAAGAGTCCTCTCCTGCTGATGTTCCAGGTGTATATCAGTATGTAGTGTCTCTACTTTAAAGAGTCCTCTCCTGCTGATGTTCAGGTGTATATCAGTAGGTAGTGTCTCTACTTTAAAGAGTCCTCTCCTGCTCGATGTTCAGGTGTATATCAGTATGTAGTGTCTCTACTTTAAAGAGTCCCTCTCCTGCTGATGTTCAGGTGTATATCAGTATGTAGTGTCTCTACTTTAAAGAGTCCTTTCCTGCTGATGTTCAGGTGTATATCAGTATGTAGTGTCTCTACTTTAAAGAGTCCTCTCCTGCTGATGTTCAGGTGTATATCAGTATGTAGTGTCTCTACTTTAAAGAGTCCTCTCCTGCTGATGTTCAGGTGTATATCAGTATGTAGTGTCTCTACTTTAAAGAGTCCTCTCCTGCTGATGTTCAGGTGTATATCAGTATGTAGTGTCTCTACTTTAAAGAGTCCTCTCCTGCTGATGTTCAGGTGTATATCAGTATGTAGTGTCTCTACTTTAAAGAGTCCTCTCCTGCTGATGTTCAGGTGTATATCAGTATGTAGTGTCTCTACTTTAAAGAGTCCTCTCCTGCTGATGTTCAGGTGTATATCAGTATGTAGTGTCTCTACTTTAAAGAGTCCTCTTCCTGCTGATGTTCAGGTGTATATCAGTATGTAGTGTCTCTACTTTAAAGAGTCCTCTCCTGCTGATGTTCAGGTGTATATCAGTAGTGTAGTGTCTCTACTTTAAAGAGTCCTCTCCTGCTGATGTTCAGGTGTATATCAGTAGTGTAGTGTCTCTACTTTAAAGAGTCCTTCCTGCTGATGTTCAGGTGTATATCAGTATGTAGTGTCTCTACTTTAAAGAGTCCTCTCCTGCTGATGTTCAGGTGTATATCAGTGTGTAGTGTCTCTACTTTAAAGAGTCCTCTCCTGCTGATGGTTCAGGTGTATATCAGTGTGTAGTGTCTCTACTTTAAAGAGTCCTCTCCTGCTGATGGTCAGGTGTATATCAGTATGTAGTGTCTCTACTTTAAAGAGTCATCTCCTGCTGATGTTCATGTTGTATATCAGTGTGTAGTGTCTCTACTTTAAAGAGTCCTCTCCTGCTGATGTTTCAGGTGTATATCAGTATGTAGTGTCTCTACTTTAAAGAGTCCTCTCCTGCTGATGTTCAGGTGTATATCAGTATGTGTGTCTCTACTTTAAAGAGTCCTCTCCTGCTGATGTTCAGGTGTATATCAGTATGTAGTGTCTCTACTTTAAAGAGTCCTCTCCTGCTGATGTTCAGGTGTATATCAGTATGTAGTGTCTCTACTTTAAAGAGTCCTCTCCTGCTGATGTTCAGGTGTATATCAGTATGTAGTGTCTCTACTAAACTCACCTTCCCATTATGTCCCTCTTATTCAAGTCGGTCCCGCTACTTAAGAGCAAGTTCAGACATTCAACATTTCTGTAAAGACAAAAGGAAATAAGGGTTACGGATGTGATACCACCACCACCACCACATTTAGGGTCTTTTATGATCCAGATCAGCTGGTGCGTCTCACCCTCCGGAGGCAGCAGCGTGTAGACAGGTCCTCCCAAAGTTATCGGGGGTGTTTATGTCAAACCCAGCGGAGAGAACGTGCTCCTTACTCATGGAGGAAAACGATACTGTACAGCTGACCTGCAGGAGGAGGAGGAACAGCTAGCGTTAGCAGATACGTCTGTCCTGTCATTTAAATCAGGGGTGTCCATTTTGAATCGGATCTCAGCTAATTCTGAAAGTATAATGGAATATGGCTCACAAAGGAAACTTGCGCTTGTCATATATTGTACTTCTTAAATATATACGTACAAATATATTACACAGTATTCAAACAAAAAGTAATACAATTCGTCAATTCATGTTGGAAACAAATGTTAGCTGATAAAGCCGAATGACTTATTTACATAAGCTTGAAATCAACCTTTCATGTTTGCTCTTTGTATCAGCAATCTGAAGCTGCTAACAAGACAAAGCAAACCCTCTGGAGAGCTGCGATGTACGCTGTAAAGAATGTATGAAGAATAATTTACCTACATTTACTTATAACTGAACTTATGAGGCAGTGTACCTCGCCTCTAGGGAGTGGCCCAGCCCTTCTGATATCTTTCTGTACGTGGCCCTCAGTGAAAACATGTTTGGACACCTCTGCTTTAAAACATATAGTCTTATACTCTGATTGCCTTTTACTCTGTTAACTTGTATTTGTAGTCTTGTATGTGTTTAACAGAGATGTGTGTTAAGGATTTACATTTCAGGAAGGGTAAAAGGTGGATTTACAAATGGTTAAAGGTGGGGTAGGTAAGAACGGAGAAAGCAGCTCGAGTACACAACGGAAACAAATCTGCCACTTCCTCACAGAGCCCCTCCTCCAACACACACGAACACGCACATGACCAATGAGGGCACGAGATCAGTTTGTGCAGATGGAAGGCTGACAGGCAGGTAGGCCATCCAGTTACTTTAGCCGGCTCAGATGATTGGTCGAGCTTTTTACAGCACCACGGCTTCCACAGATGATGTTTTATGTATTTTTTGTCAAAGCACTTCAGATATTCATTGCTATCGGGATGTTCAGAGCATTCCATGGAATACAACAACAAGTGTTTCTGAAGTGAATGACCTACCCCACCTTTAAGGGCTGTTTAATGGTTTGATGATGGGATGGAGGAGCAGCTGTTTCCTCTCGTTAACACACACACACACACACACAGACTGTCAGCAGAGCTTCTCTCTCCTCTGAGGGTGAAGCTGCTCTGTTCCTGCATTTCAGATCCATGTCACTTGTTTATTGACTTTCGTTATTACTTTATTATTTATAGCAAAAGACAAACTTCCTCCATGAATAATTTATCAAGTTTCTCTGAAGAATTTCCTCCACAACGTCCAACTGTATATATATATATAAACACATAGATGATGATGACAAAGACCAACCTGAGGAGAGTAACTTGCGACAGCAGTCTGAAAACCCGTAGAGCACCGCTAAGTGCAAAGGGAACATTCCATGGATCCCACGTCTGGAACAAACACGGCAGATTAAAATGTTGTTACAGTAAAACCATTTAAACTCAACTGTCTTATAGCACGACGTACACGACAGTTAGTTTGGAGTAGATGCAGTTCGTAGAAAATAACATACGTCCATAGCGGTTCATCGTTAGCTTCCTTCTGGATAACCCTAACCCTGTGTCAAACAAACACACTTAGACCACTCCCATTAATGCATCTGTGTTTTAAAGGTCTCCCGTTACACTGTTTCTCATCAATATATCACAGGTCTCAGATATATCCAGAGCCTGTCTCTGATTGGCTGAAACACCAAACAGATCATTGCAGCATTACCCATAATCCCCTCTGTTTCAGCCCTGTTTCCAAAGTGCTGATTCTCTGTCTGTTACTTTAGATGAAAATAAGGAGCCCCTCCCCACGCCTCTCTGAGAGACATTTGGTTACAAAGAACTCAATGGTGCTCTAGGAGGAGATTCAGGTGATAAGGGGGGGGGGGGGTTACCTTGGTTGCTGATTGGCTAATGGTTACACAAGACAAAACCATCGTTATGACATCACAAAGTGGCCAAAATCTGATCAGCTCATTTTCAGACAGGTTTTTATAGAAATGGATCAAAAAGAGAGAGAATCTTTGTTCCTGAAACTTTCAGAGTCTCTTTCCACAGAGGGGACACATGTTGATGTAGAAGAGACATGAAGAAGAGGGGACACATGTTGATGTAGAAGAGACGTGAAGAAGAGGGGACACATGTTGATGTAGAAGAGACATGAAGAAGAGGGGACACATGTTGATGTAGAAGAGACATGAAGAAGAGGGGACACATGTTGATGTAGAAGAGACATGAAGAAGAGGGGACACATGTTGATGTAGAAGAGACATGAAGAAGAGGGGACACATGTTGATGTAGAAGAGACATGGAGAAGAGGGGACACATGTTGATGTAGAAGAGACATGAAGAAGAGGGGACACATGTTGATGTAGAAGAGACATGAAGAAGAGGGGACACATGTTGATGTAGAAGAGACATGAAGAAGAGGGGACACATGTGATGTAGAAGAGACATGAAGAAGAGGGGACACATGTTGATGTAGAAGAGACATGAAGAAGAGGGGACACATGTTGATGTAGAAGAGACATGAAGAAGAGGGGACACATGTTGATGTAGAAGAGACATGAAGAAGAGGGGACACATGTTGATGTAGAAGAGACATGAAGAAGAGGGGACACATGTTGATGTAGAAGAGACATGGAAGAAGAGGGGACACATGTTGATGTAGAAGAGACATGAAGAAGAGGGGACACATGTTTGATGTAGAAGAGACATGAAGAAGAGGGGACACATGTTGATGTAGAAGAGACATAAG